>CATIWJ010029387.1:0-24570 GCA_949640765.1 Croton laevigatus
ATCATTAAACTAATTTCAACAAAAGGATTGAACTCTGTACTTGTGTAAGAACAAAAGGCTCCATTGAAGCAAGGAAGAATTACACGACTTGACTGAGCTGGTGTCTGTCGCATCTACTTCATAATTCCAGCTCTAGTGCTGGAGTTGAGATTCATTGCAGTACCGTTTGAAGTTTAGAGCCTCATCCGCTAAGAATTCACTAATCAAAATTTCAAGCAAAGAGAAGCATAAGAAAGACGAAATCAAAGAAAAAACAAAGATTTTACAAGCTGAAAATGAATTTTGCTCACAAGACTCGCTCGGCCATTTGAGATGCTTCCCATCTTGGACTCCATGGATATTCAGTCAGCAGAGTTGACTTGGCAGGTGAACCATTAGAGTTGAAATGCTATTAAAGCAATCAATAAAAATAAGTCAGTAGAAGGATAACTAAGATGCATGCTTTGCAGAATGCGGATTCAGTACCATCAGAGAGATCAAAGATGGTTACTGATAATATAACAAGCCTTGGACCAATAATCCACTGGGCTGTCTAGGTCAATTGGCCACTAACATGTGACTGTATCACTCAATCAATAACCAGCAAACCTAATGATTTAGAATCAAACGACTAGAAGAATCATTCAAATATACAAAACAATGAATTTTCTAGACTTGTGACAAGTAATTGCCAAGCAGCAGATAATTTTAGATTAAATTGATAATTTATGAACTTGAAGCAAAGTCAAAGAACTAAAAAAGAAAGTCACATGAAGAAAATGTACAATTCAGTCCTTCCAATTTCTAATAACAAGGACTGCTATTGGCATCTTTAATGGGCAGGTTGCATAAATGAAAGAAGAAAACACCACACAGTATATACTGAAGAAGAAGGAAAAAACACATCAGCACCTGAGTACTTTGAAGCATCAGAGATGGTTGTTGCTTTCGAATCTGGGCTGGTAGGAAAAAATGAACCTGCAGTTTTAGGAATTCACAACTTTATCCAGAGACAGGAAAAGCAATTGTTTCGCAAACATCCACGTGTAATTATCTGATAATATCATTATGAAAACAACACCATAAAATGTACAATACTCTAAATATGTTTTAAAGTTTTTAAGTTGCGCATGTACCATATAAATCCAACCATCTCTTCAAAAATATAAATCCAACCATATTGGGGTAAGTTTAAAAAAATATAAATCCAACCATATTGGGGTAAGTTTAAAAGCATTTTGTTAAGGAAAACTTGGATATTTATAAAAGCTACTTCCTTTAAATGCACATATTATAAGATGCATAGAAAATAACATGATACCAGGAAAGTAAATGTTCCAGAGGCAGCGAGAAATGTAGCTTTTCTGCAAAAAACCTGAAAAAAAAAGAAGCAACAGTGACAGTGCCAGCCCGGTTAGATGATCGATTCTATAAAAAGGGTCCAAGCAGGTATACCGGATCAGCTTCTAGAGGTCTTCCAAATAGTGGGGCTAATGCCTCGATAAATCGCCTCCTCACATCGATTGATGAAACTGCCTCTGATACCTACAAAAAAAAAAAAAAAAAACCTTCAGGTTATGTGAATACTTGATGAACATAACAAGAAGGAAAAAAAAATAAGCAAACCTGTCTCTGGAGGAGTTCTTCCAGGTGAGGAAGATATTCAGCCATGCACCTTTTTAGATGAAGAATATGCAAGATTTTAGTATAAGTTAAGTCGAGAAAATCTTCATACAAAAAGGAAACTACCATCAGGATGGGCAATATTTAAAGGCAAAAATATGTTTAGCTCACATTCCATCCAACCATGGAGGAAGTTTGACGTCATCAATGGAAAATAGAGCTTTCAATTCAGAAGTAGCCATTAATTTCAGACGAGGTGCTGAAGGAGCAGATGTGTACTTCCTACCAACAGGATATACTACCTAAAAGTCACAATTCAAACATGAACAACTGAAGGTAAAAGAATACAGAAACTATAAATAAAAGTAAGAGAGGTTTGTGTGCAACCTGTAAGTATATCTTTTGTGTATGTCTCCAAGGGCATGCAGGTACCATTTTGTTTATATTCATGTCCATCAGAGGCACTGCAAATTTGACCTCCTCTGGCTACACTAAAATTCAAAGGCATAGAAACCATAGACATTGTTAAAACCTACCAATAATGACTCAAGCTAGTATCCTAAATAAAAAGATATGCAATTATGTTTGTTTCAGAGAATACCTTATCAATGCCTGAACTCATATGCATTTCAATCCCCTACATAACAATTTTTGAAGTTACAATGAGAAGGGGGAAATAAAGCATTAATATACCCCAACATTGATGGGAAATGGAAAAAAAAAAAAATACTAGTAAAGTTTAACTTGAAATATATATATATAATACTCAACCTTCACCAACCCACTTTGCTAAATTTATAATTAGCATGAAGAAGAAGAGGCCCAAGAAGCAACTCAATAGTAATGGAAAACAAAATGCATATATAATGAAGATCCAAATAATCAAAAAACTGAAATCGTAAGAAAAATTTCGTGCATAAAACATCTCCTTTCAATAGCCACCACAAGAATTGATTCATGCTCATGTGACAGTAAGATGTACAAATGGGTGGTTTTAAAAAGTAAGAACTGAATTAATAAAAAAGAGTTCAGAAGCTGACTGTTGACAATAACTGAATGTATGGAACTTAACCTTACTAAACAAAAAGTAATATAGTTGGATTGGAAGGTGATTAACTCCATAACAAAAAAATCAACTATTGTTTATCAATTGTGTTTAGAAAAAATATTTTTATTTATAAAAATGAAAAAATAAATGTTAAATTCATAAGAAAACAAAGCATATGCTAATTATTGATACCAGCGGAAGCAGCATCCATGGTCCTTTGTTCAGTTTGCAATAAAGTAAAAATTCCAATTCCCTTTTCCCTTTCTTCCACCTCATTGGATATGGTAGCAGAAAAAAGGATGAAAGAAAGAATTGAATGCATTTTACACAAGTAATCTTAGAGTCACAAAGCAAGATATTAGCATCTAGAAGCAATTACACACACCCTTTTCGCAACAAGTAGACATTAGCATTACTTTAAAATATTACCTCTCTAGATACAATAGTGTTAATTTCAAACATCAAGCGATCATCGTCAACTTCTCCAACACGCTTCTTCTGATAGGACGTGTATTTCTCCCTAAATTTAAATCCCAAGAGAAATAAAATCTCAATCACAGTTAACAACTGTGTATTTCAACTACACTACAGCAACTACAAAAGAAAAAGGAAAACAAATCCCTGACCTCAGTTCCTCAATGAGAGCCAAAAGCCGTGTTGGATCTTTATTATTCCAGTCAGTTAAACAACTCTTGACTAACCTTGAATCTCCTCCCTCACTTCCCAGTAAATGAAATGGATGAAAATCTTCATCTTCAGCTCCAAATATAACATCTGGGGCAGCTAGAGGAAATTCTACATTGTATATAATATCCCCTACAACAGATGAACTGAAAAATTTTAGTAAAAAATCCCAAATCAAAATGAAATTGACCAGCTAACTTTAAATCATAAAAAATTGTACTGACATCTGAGATAGTCTAGGCAATAGGGAATGAGCAGCGTAAACCGATCAAAAGTTCCAGGGAAATATTTGCTACCTGACCAAACCTGCTCAACCTGCAAAGCATATTAAACCCTACGAATCCTCAATTGGAGAAAAATCAAAATCTTTCTTAAGCTGGAAATGCACATGTTATGAAATCGAGTATTCAAATCATCAAATTAGGTTCCGAAATCCATCTTGTGATTCATTTTTACCAGAAATTTGAAGAGAAGGGAGGTGGATGAAGAAGTACCTTGATGGCGTGAGGAAAGTGGTTGAGGAGGTACTGGAGCTGAGCGGAGATGAACGGAGGAAATCCGTCAAACGACATCGTTGTTGCAGAGAATTGTCGAAATTGCAGCTCGTATCGATATTTAGCGGAGGTGGCGTTCCCTTGAAATAAAAGGGCGCTTAATTGACAAATAAATTTAATTTATGTACTTCTTTGTTAATTTTGAAATTAATTGTACATATTCAATACTCAACTCAACTTTTTATTTAAGGTTTCCAATTTATATTCCTATAAAATTAATTCAGTGACTCTCTTATTAAATACAAGTATATTCTTAAAAAATAATATATATGAAAAAAAATAAAATTATATTAAGCCCAAGAAAGTAGCCTGATAGTAAAAACGCTTCTTTCCTAGGTCTAAGGCTTATTCCAAACCTTTTTTCCAATTCTCCTTTAGTATAGGATAGAAATAGGAGTATCTATGTTAAAAAAAAAAAGAAATTATATTTTCTAAAATTATAATATCTCTAATCAATTTATTATAGTTTAAAAATTTATCATTAGGAACCAATAATATTATTAATTATAATAATAAGAATATAGTCTCTTCAAATTTTATATAATAAAGTTAGGGTAAATTATTTTGGAGATTTTTTGAACTAATTTGTTGGAAAATTTATATATTTCTAAAACTATAAGAAAGCATATATATAGGCACCTAAAGTGAATAAGAGGGAGGGCACATAAAATAAAATAAATATAATTTTAATAATTTAAAATATTATTACTAATGAAACAAAGTAACTCGTATAAACAAACAAAAAACTACTAATATAGACATAAAATAACAATTTAATCTTTTTAATATCATTAGTGATAATTTTGATGGAAAGTCTATAAAGGAACATGAGAATTGAATAATCCCAACTGGTAAATATATTTTTGACAGCTCAAAGATTTTTTTTAGGGAAGAAACTATAGTTAAGTAAGACTGCATTATTTAATTTACATACATTGGGTATTTTTTATTGATAGTATGAAAATTTTAGGGGACTTATGCTCTAATTTCAATTTGTGTTATGAAACATATAAATTTTAACTCGTTAATTTTTTTTTTTAGAAAAAAAAGGAGATATAGTCTAATTTAAAAGAAAATTCTTGAATTTTAATGACGGATCTTTGGCAAACAAAAAACAAGAAAAATTTAATTGTACGTCATATTTTATTTAAGGGTCAGAAGATTTTTGCACAAGTAATAATTATACTGTTAAGTAGCCTACGTTTTTTAATATTCAAAATTTTTATTTTTTTTTTTTTGGATACACAAAATTTTTAGTATTTTCAAGTTAATACTTTAATTGCATACTCTTTAATTTTAAAGTTATTAAATATTTATTAAAAAAACCATTATATCGTTTCACACTATTAAAATGGGGTGGCAGATAAAAAGTAGAGTGGATTTCTTTCTTATAATAAGAGCAAAGTCCTCTTGTGAAACGAAAATTAAATTTTGGATATTTTATGCAACAAATTAAAAATTAGACACTTAAATAAAATAAATCTAAACTTTGGGTGTTGTTTCTAAAAAAATACCCCTAAATAATAAGAATGGCAAAAGGGCAGGGACATAATCGACATTACGAAACGATGAAAACCCTAATATCAAATCTTGGGCGCTATATAATCCTACTTCTGGCATGAGCTCTTAGTTATTCGATTGATAGAGTATGGTTTTGTGCACAGCTGGAATAAACAACTCCTCCTCCTTTCGGTGTCTGCATTTTCTATCTTTCTTTAAACATATGAAATCGGAGATTCAGAGAACAGGTGATGAAATTGGATTAAATATCTCACGACGGTCGTCTGAGAGGCACTTCTAGTGTTGCTGATGCAATGATCCAATGTTCTGATGTTTTCCTTTCTCATTCTTCATTTCTTTTTTTTTATTTGGGTTATTCCGACGGTGATGGAGGAGGCATGGTGATGAAGAGTTTGAAATTTACCGATTAATTTCATGAAAAGGATTAATAAACCTCCTACTCATACTGAATGCTTCCTCATCAACAGCATTGATTATTTTTTATGTAATTTCTCGGAACTTTTTCTTTTGCTAACAGCATGATTTTAGCTGGTTTTAACGAACTGTGATAAATAAAAATATGATAGTAATGGAAATTCAAATGAAATTGGAGAGATTTTAACCAATGGTTTATTAAACTATGATACGTACTCTTCGTTTTCATTGAAGTTGCTAATTAAAAAATGTTAATCAGAAATTTGAAGGTGGTAATTGACAAAATTAATTGCATAAATCAATCCATAAACATATGTACTGGTTAACATCTGGAAAATCTTCAAGATCTTTTTCATTTTATTTTTTTTGAGATGTGAAAATTTTCAAGCTTTAAATAGGCTTTTGAGTTTCGATTTTCAACAAAATAGACCTTGGTTATAAGAAATTAAATAGGATTAAAATATGTAAATACAATCATTTCTCTGAAAAAAATCTGTAAATACAATCAATTTACAACAAATGGGATTTTTTTCAGAATGCATCTTTTGCAGAACTCTTTAGTCCATAGCCCAACCCTGCAACCAGATAAAATGAGCAATTAATTTAAGATTGTTTTTTTCGAAGATGAAGGCAAAAGGATGGTTTAGTTGTGAAGTTAGCCATACCTGAATCTTGCCATCAGAAAAACCAGCATAAAGCATTCCTCCATCCATATCACATGTTAAAGAAGTGATTTTACCAGTAATCTTGAGGGAACCAACTTTTGTTATTCTTTCTTTTAACCAAACCTCAATAATCCCACATTTTGTAGCTGTGAATATGAAGTCACTGTTCGCAACAATGCGCATAATGTCCAGTCCTGTCGAAAATGATCCAATGACTGCTTTTGTGTAGTCAGAAAATACCTGCTTCGTTGTTTAAAAATGAATCAGAATCTGAGGATAGTATAATTTTGTATAAACTGAAAATTACTTTTACCTTGCCGGCTGTGCCATCAATGGTAGAGCCACCAGCCAAAAGAAGACCATCATGAATACATAGTGAATGTATAATTTGTTTCCCCAACAGTTTTCTTGTACCGGAATAGAAAGGGGTTGATGTCAATTTGCACAAATCCACCTCCTATAGATTTTCATATTTTTGCTTTGATCAGTTTAACACATTTGCAGGATCAGAAACATAAGTTCAAATCAATAGGATACAAGGAGAATGTTCACCTGGATAGTGTAGCCAGAGCAACCACAATATAACTTGTCCCCTTTCATGGCAAGGCATTTCACAGTTTTGTTGAATGTTACATGCTTTGGAACCCCAGACCAATTGTAAACCTGCGCTGACACGATTTTCGTGAATACTTTTTTTTTTTTTTAAGTTATCAGAAAAACTACTGCTTTATAAAGGAATCTTGCTTTATTTTCTGTTGTTAAGATGTAATTTAAAGAGGGAATTACCTTAACTCCGGGTCCTTGAGAAATAAAGCATGCAACTTTAGCATTAGCCGTCAATTCATATACTGCCTCCTTCACATCATGAACTTGAACACAATGAATTTCTTCAGGCTTGATTGCCCAGACCTGCATATAAGAAATATCAATTAAAACAGTCTGAAATAAGGTATTATATCTCTAAACAGTCAATTGAAAAGGCTTATAGCACAAATAAGGTATTATCATAATAAGGTAAAGATCATGCTGCCATTTTCCTGAGCCAGGTTGAGTGAGAAGAAAGAGTGAATTGTAACCTGATACATGATTTTTTTATTTTTAAAGAAAAATTTTAGAAGTGCCTTGCATAATCAGGTTACGTACCCGGATCGTTTTGTCCAAGGAACCGCTATACAATTTGTCACAGGAAGAAGGAACGTAGAGGCATGTAACAGCTTTTGTGTGTTCGCGAACTTCATGAATTAGCCTTAAAGTATTCTTCCTAGCATCCCACACCTAAAATAAGCTATCAGTAAGGCAAAGTTCAGTTTTTTGTCGCACATGAATCTCACAAATACTAATGCTTATGCTTGTGCAAAGAGCTAAGCGTACATATGATCTTAAATGTGAAGAGAATAAGACGTAAATTCACACCTTTATTGTTCCATCAGTATGGCTGCTTAAAACACGACCCTTCAAATGAAGCAATGACAGAACTTCATTTGCAGATGATTCCAACTCAACCACTCCCGTACAACGCCATAGCTCTGTCTAAATTACAGAATAGGCAGACCAGTGAGCTCATTTACATACCTATGTTGCAAAAGAAGAAAGAACAAAAATTCTTCTCACTTACTGCATTGACAGAGGACAAGTTCAATAAAGTTTTCAGTACATCAGTAATAACGGGCGACGTTCTCTTGAACTTTCTCAAGTTTTTATAAATGCATTTGGCATACTTTCCCATCTCCTCAAGTGCAGCTTCAGATAGTTATATAAGTTCAGTCAGTGAATATTAGTATAAATATATTCTGAGTATTCATTTATTTCTTCTGCATTTTTTTTTTTTTTTGAAAGGTATTTCTTCTGCATTTATTTACCTGGATCACTAACGAAAGTTTTTAATGCAAGAGTTACCATAATCTTCTCTTCCATATTTCTTGATGATTGAAGAACATTCATAAATTCCTCAAGCAATGATTTACGAGCAACTTCTTTAACACCAGTATCAGGAAGAACTAAAAGCATGTATGTGAGCCATGTGGAAATGATAAGGCATGATTTTGCAATCTCCAAGGAAGTACTCTTGAAACATTCCTCCAACGCTTTGAATACAGAACCTTTTTCATGATTGCAAAGTACAAAAGCTACCTTTTTCTCCCAAGAACTTTCAGCTTTCTCTTCATCTTCCTGTACGATGCTATTAAAGGTTTAGGAATGCATTAAAATTAAATGTTACAAAGCTCAATATAACAAACATAATAGACAGCTGTTTTCACCAAATCATTTTCTCCTTTCTTCAGTCCCTCTGCCTTCATTAGAGCATTGTAAGGTTGATGAAACCCAGCAATGTTAAGTAGCCAGGGTTCCATGTAAGACTTCCCAGATGAAGTAAGACGTCCAGAAAGAGATATCAAAGCATCGAGAGCCTTCATCTGGGTATTAAAAAATTCCTTTTTGTAAAGTGCTTCAATGAGTGTTTCTAATGCTTCTTCTCTATAAATGCTCATCTTCTGTGGCTCAGCCTGGAAAATTTGAATAATGTAAATGAATGGTTAGATGGCCTATTTATTCAAGTAGATGTTTGTTTAAGAGGGCTATTGCTGAATACAAGGAATCAAGGCAGACCACGAGATCAAGTTGAAGAAGAAGAGCAGCAACGACAGGCTGTTGCTCCATGGGTGCCATTTGGAGATGCACAAGAAATGTATGCATGGTACTAAAAGATCCTTCATCTTTAATCATTTGCAAGATCTGATTGCAGAATGTCCTCCTGATAACAATGAGAATTATTGAACTTCAGATATACAATATCAGAGTCTTACACAAGCAAATAAAAAATATTCCAAACTTTCATATTTTGCGAGCATTCTTAAACATTATTATGATAACAAATATGACATGAAGATCAAGTTGATAGGATAGCTGGGATATGACTACTAGTAGCATCCTATTCAACAAGAGAATATTTATCAACTTAGAAATAGAAACTGAAAAATATCTACTGCTTGTTAAATACTAATACAACTCAGAAATAAACTTTATAAGATTCAAGAGAGTCAATTCAAAATCAGAAGTAGAAAATAAATTTCAAGAAAACGTGTTTATGTAAAACTGATTGCACAAGCAAATAATTGATCAACAAAATAGGCATGGATTGTACCTGTTTAATTGAACTAACTGTGCAAGAAATTCTATGCATATGCCTCTCACACTATCATTTCCTGAATGAAATAATTCAAGAACAGGACGTAACTCGATTCTACTTGCTATGAAGTTCCGGCAACTTTTTTCAGCCAGCATGCAACATAGGAGTACTGAAACAACAGATTTTCTTCCTCCAACCTGATCCAAGCACTTGACAAGTGCTGGAATTCCATTTTCCGAAATAACGCTAAAAGCACTAACAGACTGGCTATTTTCATCCCCTCCAGTAAGTATCTGCTCAAGCATCGCTATGGCTGCTTCCTTGGGATCAATAAAAAACTGAAGATCATCCTGATCTTCAGTTTTCATCTGGATCAAATACACAAGGGAGGGTATAAAGCTGTGGGCTGAAAGCTGAGAAAATGATGGCCTTAGCTGGTATATAAGAACAACAGCTTCAGCTAGCCCATTTTTAAGCAAAGCAGCTAAGCGATCAAAGTCAGAATCTACACTGGTAAGAATCTCGCCGACACTATCATCTGAAAAGAGAAGCTCAGAGAGAAGGTACACTGATGTTTTGAGAACTTCTCTATTCAGAGAATCTGATAGTATTTCCATAAATCCATTTACAATTGTTGGTTTCGACAAATATGAATTAACCCCAGGGTCACCCTTTGAATCCTTCCATAATTTTGCAATTGCTAAAACTGCTTCTTCACATTCTTTTAAGTTTTCTGAAGTACAGAGACATGAAATATGTGGCTTTAACCCATTGATGATTGTTTCTATACTGGCTTGGGAAAGTACACTGGTTGGGGATGTTGATACAACTGGCCGTGCAAATCTTTTGCTCCTAAGATGAATGTGATTATCTGTGCTATTATTATTATTATTATGATTGGGAAAATCAAAGGTTCTAGGAGTAGATGTCAATGAAGCTTCTTTTATAGAGTAGCAGCTAGGTGAACTCCTAGGTGTTTCAGAGTAAGAAAATTCCTGGGCAAGATCAGGATACTGCTCTTTCCAAGAATTTATAAGCCTCTTCAGTACATAGTTTGTTTTGGGAAGTGAATTTGCAGATAGAGCTTGCCGAGTAATGGGGCACGTTGTATTTCCTCTTTCCAACCATTCTTGAATTGCTTTTCTTTCATAAGTCTGACCAGTTTCAAGGGTAACTGGGTCATTAAAAAGCTGACTTGTGATTGGGCAAACAAAGTCTTTGGGTGGTCTTGAACGAGAAGAAGATTTATCAGACATGGGGAGAGAAATGTAACTCTGGCTT
The DNA here is from genome assembly GCA_949640765.1 of Croton laevigatus. NCBI lineage: Eukaryota > Viridiplantae > Streptophyta > Magnoliopsida > Malpighiales > Euphorbiaceae > Croton > Croton laevigatus. Next base: position 10,897 of record CATIWJ010029387.1, read on the forward strand.
CCTTCCTCACTTTCATTAAGAGAGCTAAGCAATCCAAAGAATTTTAAATTCATCAAGAACAGAAAACATAACTTTGTTCAAGCTGGGTTACCATTGGTGTAAAGCAAAACACCAATAGTTACAGCAACCCAAAATTGAAAGAACAAAAAGAAGGATTTTAAGTTACCTAGTCTCCAATACTTGGCTGTTAATATGTTCATCAATTGTGCTGTGTGTTCGACTGCTGGTTTTCCTGGAAGTTTTCTGCAAATCCCAAGTTGCAAAACATCAGTAAAACGATTAGCGCAACCTTTAATTGCACTATATATCAAAACCTTAAGTTTGGGGCCTACTATTGTTTCAACATAGTCTGGTGAGCTAATGCTGTCATAATTACTCATGCATGGAGAAACTGGCAAAGAGTGGGCAGTTGTCGAATCTGTGACATGACTGGACAGAAAACGCAAAAGAGATGTAGATCCTTTTTTGGGATGCACATCTTGTTTTGAAGGAGAAATCTTAGATGAAAAATTTCTTGGGGAATCCACAGGAGAGAAATTTGAGGGCGTATGTGTTAGGCTGTTGGCTTTAGATGACTTTATGCTTGCTCTGATTTCCTTATTTTCACTTTTCATGCTCATAAGAGTTGCCAACTTAAGACTTTGATCTTCATAATCCAACTCACCATCATTAGGTTCACATTCAGAATCATCCTCATTCTCCTCAGGTATGACCTCCTGACATATTAACCAAGAATAAAGCATTATTGGTTATTTTGAAATTTCCAGAAGAAGTGCTTTTGAAAGAAACATTGTTAATATTGTCTTTGCAGGTATGGTACTTTTTAGTTACTTCACTACCTGAGGATCCCATACAGTAGAATCTTCCATATTATGTGTAATTGTTGAATGTACACCCAATCTGCTCAAAATCATATTCAAAGTAGCACAAATACATTAGAGCCTTTAAAAAACAAAAACAAAAAAATAAGCGAATGCTATTTTCTGTTGATCATAAAATGTTAAGTACAATGATACACAGTAAAGCAAAAAGTCTTCATTTTGTACTAACCACCAATCTTAAATTTAGTCCAAGATATACACTGACCTGCTTCCATCTCTTGCATTATGTTTAGATCGGAGAACAGGAGAAAAACCAGCACTCTTAGGCAAGATGGGACCAAACTTCACATAATCAGGAATAGAACGGCTCACCTCATGAAGGGGAGTCATTGGTGGCTCTGCTATTGGCAACATTGGAGACATCTTTTTGCTCATGGCAGAATCAGAATTCATACAATCCTGATAGTACTTTGCAAAAAGCCTTGTATTCTCATCTAACGAATCTCCATAAAGCTGCTCTAGCTTTTGTAATTTTTCCACATGGTCTGGCCTCAGCGAAAAGACCAGAGACTCATTGAAAAATTGTTCTAAGTCAGTGGTAAATGACAAATCAGCAGAATCAGGAACCACTTCCATCATCAACCTCTGTCTTGCCTCGGAATACCACCCAACAATCGAGCTCATATGGGGCAGAAATAAATCTTTCCATAGTTCTGGAGCAAAATCAATCCGTGAGAAGAAAGGATCAATAATGAACATCTCAAGAACATGATAAACTGAATTGTGAACTTTGTTATGCAATTTCCAAAGATAAGAAAGATTAAGATGGGCCCAAGCAGAGAGGTAGAAATTGGGAACTCCAGCTGTTCTATGATTGGAGTTCAACATGGCACACACTTGCAGCATCTTCTCTGCATAATCTAGTCGTGCTAACTTTGTTTCCATGTTAGCAGTGTCAATAGCTTCTTCCAGGGCTTCAATACCCCAATCCAAATTTGCTAATACTGCTTGATCTGAGTATCGAATTTCCATATCCTTGTCACAACTCCCATTTTCAGCTGCTAATCTCTCAGCACACTGTTCTTTGTGCAGGGCCCTTTTTGCTTTATTTATCAACCGATCTTGTATAAAACTATCCACTTTAGTAGTTAGGGACCTTACAAAATCCTTTTTGTCCCTTCCAAACCTATAGTCGCTTGCCATCATTAAATCAGTCCCAGTTTTGCTACAAACATGCACAGGAACAACCACTAACCATCATCTCAGACATGTCTCCAACCAACTGCTATGAAAATACGGAAAATATAAAAATTACCAATTGAATTTGAAAATAAAAAATAACCAAGTAAAAATGAACAAAGTTGAATCATAATAAGTTGCTCAGTAGGGTAGGCTAAACTGAGTTCGATAGTTTATTAACCGAACTATTAAAACACGGAACCAATAAAAATATTTCATCTTATTTCTGTTTAGTGCATGTACTGAAGATGTTCAAAACACTTGAAGATCCATTAATGTTGTCTACTGCAAAAACTACTGGATTCTATCATTTAACAAATCAATCCTTCAGCTCAGTTAGCAATTGATTGAATATCATTTTGGCAAAAGTTTATTAACCGAACTACTAAAACACGGAACCAATAAAATTATTTTATCTTATCATTGTTTAGTGAATGTACTGAGGATGTTTAAAACACATGAAGATCCATTAATGTTGTCTACAGCGAAAATTACTGAATTTCTATCGTTTAACATTCAATCCTTCAGCTTGATTAGCATTTCATCGAATATCATTTTGGCAAAAGAAAGAAATAAGTTCGAAATACTAGAACCTCTTTGCAGCATTACCTTTAAAATGAAAACAAGAACCTAGAAGTAGCATTCGCAATAAAGTGAAATAACATTCTTCAGATAAGAAAACAAAAAAAGAGCGTGCAAATTTCTTACTATATCTGGAGGGAAAAATCCCTGGAAGGAAGACTGTACTGTAGGAACCAAACCGAACTTCAAGGCAATGACCTGCAATTACAATGGCATGAAAGTCATAAGAAAGAAGACAGAGAAAAAGGTCAATTAGATACAATAAAAATAGTTGTTGCCGGCCTCAAATTTGTCCGTATCATTGTGTGATGATCCAAGCAAACAAGAGATTCTAAATTTAATATTACTAATTACATAATTAAATTATTCCCAAGAGTTGAATCTGTTAAATAAATGACAAGAAAATGAAACTCCATTTTAGCTTAATCATCATTATAATATATAATTCTAAACAATTAGGAATAGTCAAAGTATAAGAAAAACCCTTGATAGCTATGGAAAAATCTGAAAATAATACAAGTGGCCAAATCCAAGGACACTTCCTTCTGTTCTGTTGCATTTGGACAATATCAAAGAGTTTATGTAGTAGCATATAAAAATATAAATACCTATTACCATGTCTGACTGCTTCCATTCGAGCGGCAGAAGCCAAAGCCTCAGATAACTCTTCCTCTTCTCTTCCATGAAAGCGATGAAGCTTCAGTGCATAAATTCCATCTGCAACATTTGTGCAAGTTTCTTCTAATTTTGGCTTCTTTAAATTGTCCTAAAAGATTTACCACTAGAGCTTCTGAATTTTTTTTTCAGAATTATTATCAGGTAAATAGCAACTAGTAATAGACTTAATTGATTCTTCAAAAGAGTTGGCAGTATTGATCTGTCTTTGAAATTTGTTGGAATCCATTGTTTCAATTATATCGAAACCCTAATTGCTGAAATGGGAAAACGGAAGCTCTATCTCTGTAAAATCGAATTGAAGTTAGGAATTTGGCGGGATACCGTTTTATTTACATGATGAACGTTGTAATGTGCAATATATAGTTGTAACCCAAAAAAAAGGGCAAACTTATAGTTTATTTCTTTCTTTCTTTTAAAAAAAAAATGGAATATTTATCAAAGTAACAGAGAAAATCAAAGCTTTCTGTTTTTATTATATATTTTCTTCAAAACATTATACACTATATAGTGAATTAATTTATTTAAAATTTAAATAAATCTATTAAATATTTTTCAATTAAAATATGTCATATTAACATAAATTTTATAAAAATTATTTTAACATAAATTTATTTTCATCAAATAAATTTTACATATAACACGGTTATAGGAAACCACAAATATGAAAAATCGAGATGGTAACCATAAACATCAAAAATTAAAATTAGGATTGCAACTGAATTGTTATTTGAGCGATAATGTTTTTGAGATAGTAACATTTTAGGTATTGTTTGGCGAGAGAGAAAATGAGTCTGAAATTTGTGTGAGAATTTTTAAAATGTTTTATTTGGAATGGATGGGAGATAAGAAAAGGGAAAAAAAAAATTTTAGAAGAAAAAAATAAATTTTATTCTTCATTAACTCTCATTTTTCTTAAATTAGAAGAAAAATATAAAAAAAAAATATGCAGAATTTGAGTCCAATTTTTCAAATCAAACCAAACTAATTAGAGAAAAAAAGAAAGAAAATAAATAGTAAACATTTTCTCTCCAAATTTGATGAGAAAATGTCTTCAAATTTTACTTTCTCCCTCACACTTTCTTTCCTCTAATTGAAATTGGTGGTTTAAAATCTGGTTAAAATCACAGGTTATTCTATCTTTTAAAAAAGTTCACTTAAATTAAATCATATAATTCTCTCAATAATTTATATTTTTTTACACAATTCATTTAACCTAAAAATAAAAAATTATACATAATTATAAAAGGTTAAAGTAATATTAACTTAAACTTAAGAAGAGGTGAAGACTGCATGGACAGCTGAAAAGGGATAATAAATAGCGTCACCAGTGTTGGACAAAAGAGGGTGATAACTGGCTAAGAAGAGAGGCAAAGTAAAGGGGAACAAAAGAAAAACAAACATCGGAAGAATAAAAAAGGAAGGATGGATATGTTATTCTATTTTATTTGGTTATATTTTTTAAAATAATATTGTTATTTTAAATGTCAAAAACAAGGTCATTTTGATATAATGTATCCAAAATATATATATATATATATAATGTATTTAAAAAAAATTCAATATTATATACTACCTCTGTTTAAAGAAATATAAAAATTAGGGTAAATGAGTATTTAAAATAATAGAAAAAGTTGATATTTTGAATATAAGTTCAATAAAAATGATGCTTTGTCTTGTTATGAATATGAATTGTCTTTTAATACATGTGAGATCTACTCTTTTTATTTTTAAAATGGGAAAAAAATTATAGAAAAAAGGTGATGAATAATAATTTTCACTATTTTACTTGATAATTTATAATGGGTTAAAAGGTTTTGTCAACTTACAACCCGACTTATTTAGATTTTTTTTTTTAATAAGTCGTGTTTATCGTTTTGTCAATTTATCAAGGTTCAATTCAAACCCATTAATTTTTCGTACTAGCTTATTCGGGTTAATCAATCGTGACACGTTTTACCATCCTTACTAAAAAGAGAACAAATTTCTAGCCTAATGACTTAATGTGGTGCCTAGCAATGTTGAAGTTGTGGGTTTAAATTTCCTTACAAACAAAGAGATAGCTCAATGGTAGGTAATCCAACTTTTTTCCCCCATAAGTTATTTTCATTGAACATCTAAACTCCCTTGCAACTAAATCAAAATGTTTAGATCAAAGCATCAATAACAAATAAATCTACCAACACAACATCACAAATACTGCACAAAACATAATCTAATTAATATTTAGAAAATACGTGAACACACAAAAAAGAGATTACCGGTCAAACTCATAATTAAATTTTTACGGGAGAAATAACTAGAACAAATAAATCATTGCTTAATAAGGAGATAGTTGAATTGAATTTAATGAAAAGCGTTTGATTGATTATCATTTTTATTGTACATTTTGCAAGGGTAAAAAATGGTTCGTTGAGTACAATCCTCACCTTTTTTTTTTTTTTATGGTTACAATCCTCACCGTTTAATGATTTTTAAAAAAAAAAAACACATTGGAGTCGCATCACAAAGAGGACATAGTTGAACTTTGGAAGTATTATATTGACCAATTCAAAATAAAAATGGATTAGTCATATTCATAGGAGGTCGATATACATGTTTTCCTTGAGTATTAAAAACTCAACAAGGAAAGAAAGGGAAACAAAAACCTATGAAATTTCTAAATGCTAAACTTTGAACATGTCAAATAATATTATTTGCTATTTAGATCTGAGACTTGATACCTCTTTAGTACTAAAAAAATATCAATCATGGTGTCATTTTATAAAAATTTGAGTTGGAACATTAATCTAATCACGTGGTTTATGCCCTCATTATTATATATGCATATGTATAAAAATATTATTTTAAGAGAAATGTAAATATTAAACTTGCCCAGTTATGAAACAAATGAAAACAAAGGCGTTTAAAAATAAAAAAAAAATTCAAGTAGACAATATTCATATTTATTAGTTATTACTGTAAAGTGATTAATTTCATAGTACTTTACTAAATTTAGAAAGAAAATAATGCAGTGCAAAGAGATTTTTTAGAGAACACCCAAAACAGATTTTTAAAATACATCTTCAATCATATAAGAAATTTCAGCTACAGTGCAAATCTTACCCTGGAGATGAGTTTTGAATATGATATCTTAATGTCAAAACATATCTTAAGAAGTGTATTTCAAATTTCTTTTTTTTTTTTTATCCCCAATGTATTTCAAATTGAAATAAGTCATTTTCACCTCCAATATTAAAAAATAAATAATAATAATCTTTTTAGAAATATTTGTGTTGTATTAAGAACATCAACAATTGACTGAGGGATTATTTCGTTAATGAAGATCCTAATCTTTATTTAAATTTTGTTATTAGGGCAAAAAAGTTTATTATTGTTATTTAAAAAAGAAAAGAACAAAGACTTTTGAGTCAGATAAAACTCATTAGGTGAGCGGGATGATTGCTTTCATGTTATTGTCCCTTCCTTATTTCCTTCCTTCCATTCATATCTTTACATTTTACACACTAAATTAAAACGCAAACCAACTCAGAATAGTCTTTAGTCAATTCTTACGGTTTCCTCCTTCAATTTGACATTTCTTTGTTATCATTAATTCTATTTTATATTTTTAGTCAAAAAATTCCTCCACCTCCACCCCCCTATTGCTGCCAAATTTGTACGCGTTCTTCATTTCCTCATTCATTACCAAACTCCCCCATCATTATTATTCTATCCTCCTTTGTCACTGTAACTACTCTGACTTTGAATCTTTCTTGGGTTTCTTTTCTTTGTTCTTCTTCTTCATACTCTTTTTTTATAATCTGGTATGCTATTTTCTGTTCTGGGTTTTTGTTTTTGTAATCAAAAGTTCTTTTATTTTTGTTTTATAAGAGTTTGTTTTGATTAGGGAAGTTGTTTGAAGTAAAACCCATTTTGCAAGAAGAACTATGGGAGCGGTTTGCTCTGGAGCTACGAAAAGGAAAAATGGTAATAAAGTTGCAGAGAAAAATTCTGGGTTTTCTGGGAAGCTAAAGTCAGTAAAGAGCCTTAGCAAACAGAAGGAGAATTCCCATCCCAATACTGATAAAGGAGATGATTTTGACAAGGTAAATAAACATCAGAGGTATAATTCTGGTGAGATATTTTTGTCTTTCTCCAGAGAGCTTAAGCCGTCAACGCCTGCTAGAGGAGGGGCTCCTAAGGTATGTTTGGTTTAATTGTAACTTCTTTTAATTATCGTTTAGGATTACCCATATCGCTTTTATGTTTAGAATATTGGTATAGCATACAAGTTTCACTAGCCCAGATTAGATTTCTGATTATTCTATAGATGTGAATAATGGACGGACAATGAGATCAATGATTATTATTATTGATGAAACAAGTTTGGTTGGAATTGAGGGTTATTGGATTCCCATAGCAACTTTCCGTTTTGCATTGTTTTTGGGGGCCAAACCCAAAAGCAGCAGTATTAGCCGAATGGTGATTGTTCTATGGGATGTTGTTGGGCGATAGATTTAAGCCAATGGTTCATTGAACATTTTGCATGGATAAACCAAGTTGTTAAATGAGATCTAGTATATAATAGTTATCTCTTCTTTGAATATCACAGATCATCATTCTGTGGGTCCATCCAGTGGTAAGTACATAAGAGGCTTTGTGACTTACATGTGAGGAAGAAGATGCAAATTAGCCATTTGATATAATCTGGAAAGGAGTTGGCTAGCTATTTAATGGAGTTATGTCCCTCAAAATGAGTGTGGAATGGAAATGGAAATGCGATGTGAATCACCTGAAAATCGGCCACCTAGGTAGAACTCACCCTTGAAAACGGGTTTGCAAGGGGAGGGTGCCTAGGGACTTATTAAGCTCTTGCCAAGGTTATGCCTATGCATTGTGGGATCATAACAAAATGCTAGAAATGATTCTGAGTTTTTCAGTGGCTTGCAGAGAGGCCTGCAAGATATTTTTGTAGGCTGAATGATCTAGTGCAGACATTTGACATATTTAAAGGAATCCTAAGTTCCCTCCCAAACCATGTAAAGTTGTAATGGACTTCATTGATGAAGAATTGTCCTTTGTTTGCCAATACCAGATTCAGTAGTTAAAAACCTGAGAGAAAAATGTTGCTTATAATGAATACAGATCATTCTTCACTCTTATGTAGGTCTATCTATATGCTTCATTAGTGTTTAAAAGGTTTAAACAAGTGAACTCTGATGTTTTAAGTATTTGTGGAAGAAATTCCTGCACAAGCACTTGACAGTGTGGACGTCCGTTTCATGAATCAGCATTTGCTTATCTCTTATCATGCTTTTACTTTTGTAGGATGGCCAGAAAAGTTCATTTATAGGAAAAGCTGGTGCCGTTGGCCTTGAAAAAGCAGTAGAAGTCTTAGACACTCTTGGAAGCAGCATGTCAAATTTGAATGCTCGAAGTGGCTTTGTCTCTGGCATGGCTTCTAGAGGGAACAGAATCTCAATATTGGCATATGAAGTAGCTAATACCATAGCCAAAGGTGCAAACTTGTTCGAATCACTTTCAGAAGAAAATGTTCAGTTCCTAAAAAAAGAAATATTGCATTCGGAAGGGGTACAGCAATTGGTTTCCACAAATATGAACGAGTTGTTAATTATTGCTGCTGCTGACAAAAGGTTGCTACTGATTACAATTAGCTTGAATTTTTTGGTTTTGCGTTATTGTAACTGACTTTTGATGTAATGCACCTGATATTGTGTTGTATTCTTTTAGAGAGGAACTTGATGTATTTTCACGGGAGGTAGTCCGGTTTGGAGATTCATGTAAAGATCCTCAATGGCACAACCTGGGTAGATATTTTACAAAGTAAGGTACAATTTTTATGATGCGATATTCCCTAATGTCTTACTGATGTTGGCTGACAAAGAAATTATGTCTCTTGGCATGGTTGTATTATTTCAGGTTAGATTCTGACTATTCCAGTGATAAACAAACTAGAGAAGAGGCAGAGGTGACAATGCAAGCGCTGACTACTCTGGCCCAGCATACTTCTGTAAGTTTATTTCTGGATAATCAGAACTTGTATCACTATTCCTTCTGCATTTGTCATTGGAGAATGCTGTCTCATATAAGTTATTTTCTCCATAGGGTCATAACTGAGAACTTTCATCTTGTATGATTCTATAACACTACTGAAAATCCGCTTGCTCAGTTGTTTCTTTCTATTTTCTTTTTAAATTGAAATGTCTTTTTCTAAGAAAAAGCATTAGCAATGGTTTAAGACTGTCATGGTGCTGCATGGAGCCTGGCTATCAATGAAAATATTATGTTTTAAGATACTTCTAATCTGATTACTTTATTGTTCGGCGTCGTACTGTAAATTCATTCTTAAAAACTTCTGAACATATGAATTTTTTTCACTTTTGTAGGAATTATATCATGAATCGCATGCTTTGGACAGATTTGAACAAGATTATCAACAGAAGGTTGAAGAAATTGAGTCCTTACATCTACCCAAAAAAGGTTCAGCACCAGAAACCTTCTTTTCTCTTCCCATGATTTTTCATATAAATGTGTGCCAGTAAACTAGACTGATGCATTTTTAATTAATCTGTAACATCTGAAGTGAATTTATGCATATTTTTGAGCTTCAGCAATGTTATTTTTTCTGTTATTCTCTTCTTTCCTGCTACTCTGCTTCATTTCCAATATCTACTTGATGCTTGATCACTACAGTGGTGCAGCTATAGTATTAACCAGCTATTTTTCTTTTGTGATTGTAGGAGAGAGTATCACAATTTTACATTCTGAGCTAAAACAACAAAGAAAGCTTGTGAGGAGTTTGAAAAAGAAATCTCTTTGGTCTAAAAATTTAGAGGAGGTACATGTTATGACATATGAGCCACTAGCATCTGCCATCGTTTAGTTCATTGCTTAATGCATTTTTTTTCCAGTGTCAATAATAGTTTTACAACCCTTTTATTAATTTTATTAACAAATCTTGTTGTTAGTTTTTCTTACTTCCGCTTTGATTGATTTGAATTACGTTTCTGTAGAGTAAATGAATATTAGCATTAAATTACTTAAACTTACGGTTTAAGATAGAACTTACTGTTAGTTAAGATAAGTCATAAATGCTTGTGTCCTTCACCCAAGAGAGAAGACTGTATTTCTGTAAATCTACTGATCAAACTTCTTCTAACTTGACCGTGCACTCTACAGATCATGGAGAAGCTTGTTGATATAGTTACATACTTACACCACGCTATCATAGAAGCATTTGGAAACAATGGTATGAGTTCAATTATCTTATGATGAATTTAACAGATGTCACTTTATCTATACGGTGCTATATCCGTGTTTCTGCATTTATATTGGTAGGAAATATTGATTAAGTTTTGAACTTTAGATTGCTCATGGAGAAATTAGTTTTGAGGGGAGCTGCGTTCTCTGAGAACCTTTAACCTAAAACTTCTTCGTACTCTATATTGTCACTGCACTGTTCTTTGTTTATTAAGGATGACCACACAGTCTCAGAGACTACTCTGTCCTGTTATGAAGGTTGTTCTACACTTGCAAGTTATTTGCTGTTTCTTCTGCAACCATTGATCTTGGTTCACTTGTGTACATTAAGAAATGTGGCTTTAGATTGTGTGAAAACTGAATAGAGTCTACGTAGCTTCCTTTCTTCTTTGTTTGAAAGCAAACCTTTTTTAATTGAGTTGACTTTCATATACCAGCGTAGTTATGTTATAATAATGTTTTTCTGTGATTTGGTCAGTATTCAATAAATGTGAATTTGCTGTTGTTGAATTGGTCATGCATGATAAGGATAATGCTTACAGAGCTTTCGGCTATTTGCAGGTGTAAGGTTGGGTAGTGAAGACCCTACCAAGAATGCTCAAAGACTAGGTCCAGCTGGTCTTGCATTGCACTATGCTAATGTCATAAACCAAATTGACACCATTGTGAGTTTACTATTTCTTTTCTTTTTCTTCTATATTTAATAGTTGAATTTTCTGTTTATCAGATTTCTTACAAATGGACATTTTTATGTTGTTAGGCGTCTCGCCCTGCTTCGCTTCCTCCAAATACAAGGGACAATTTATACAATGGGTTGCCGATCTCTGTTAAGACAGCGTTACGTTCCCAGCTACAGTCAGTCAGCAATAAGGAAGAGGTATGTCTGTAAGGACACAAGTCTGCTTATTATACTACTGACTACTAATTGTTATCTGCCTTTTCTGTCATTCCATCCATCCAATGGAGCTCAAAGATACCCGTTTCCCCTTTTTGACATGTTGCTTGAGCTTGCATGTATTAATTGCTGCTTATCGTGTTCTATTGCAGCTCACAGTAGCTCAGGTGAAAGCTGAAATGGAAAAGACTCTCCACTGGCTTGTACCTGTTGCAGCCAACACAACCAAGTAAGCTGAATCATTGTTCATGGTTCTGCCTAATCTTATTTAACATAAACCATTTTTTCTGTTGAGGGAAAAAAAAAAAAAAGATTATTCTCTTTTGCATGCAAGTTTTCTGATTTTGATGCCATTGACTGCAGAGCGCATCAAGGATTTGGGTGGGTTGGAGAATGGGCGAATACCGGGTTAGTTGATATCTCCCTCTCTTAAATTTATTTATAGTCGGAAATGATGTGTACCGAATGAGTCTTGACAGTACTTATTTCTTACAGAAACGAATTCGGAAAGAAGACAACGTTGCAGAACTCTGTAATCCGGCTCCAGACACTTTATCACGCTGATAAAAAGAAAACTGACAATTACATACTCGAAATGGTGACATGGCTTCATCGTTTGATTAACTTAGTAAGACAAAGAGATCATGGTTTCCGAGCAATGCCACTCCGGTCTCCGACTACCAAAGGGCTTGTTCTCCATAACAAGATGCAACGACTATTGTCGCTCGACAATGATACTAAAACCGACAGCATCCAACTTCCCGACGAGGACAGAGAATTGTTACACAATGTGAGCTTTAGAAGATTGGTCCCAGGAATAAGCAAGAGTCAAGAATTTTCTAAGGCCAACAAAAGGGTGAAACTTAGAAGCAGAAGCATCGGAAGCTCTCCAGTAAGGGAAATTGGTTCGACCAGGCGTAGCAAGCTGCAACACACGAATAAATTGGACGTTATGGATGGATTGCATTTAGTCTAATATCATTAGTGAATTTCAATTTTCTTGTATATGCTTCGATAAAGTTATTAATTTTTCTAAAATATATTAATTATTCTTGTGTTATTTTGTATTACACAAAGTGGAGCTCAGAGATTCATTTCATGAGCAAACCTAGTGTTGTACAGAATAATCATGTCAAAGAGTTACTAGTATATATTATAAATGAGCTATGAATCGTAGAATTTAGTATAGTGTTTTCTATTTTAGTAGTGGATAAAACGACGTAGTTTTGAGTAGCGAATATGTTCGTGAACACTTAAACGAAGCAATTCGTGAAGCAAAGTTGAGCTTCACTCGTTTGTTAAATGAGCTTGAGCTTTGCTCATGTTAGCGTAATGAACTTGAACAAGTATCTGGTGAGCTGAGCTTCAAATGGCTTGCAAGTGTATTTGTAGCCCTAGTATTCCAAAAAATTAAAATGAATTTGCGGATAACTAAATTTGAATTTTAGTTATGTATGAAATCCAGCAAGTTTTTGAACATGTGATTTGTTTATTTGATTTCAGATATTAATGAAAAATGTAGTATTCAATTTTATTAAATTTTCTAAAATTGTTGGTTCCATGTGTGGATACGAATATAATAGATTAAATAGTTGCAACTTACTTTAATATTGCTTTGATAATGTATTTAACAAAAATAATTGTTTTAGTTATTAGTTGCTTTTAATAAATATTTACAAAATTTAAATTTTACTACAAGCGACTCCTTAAAAATTACTTCACTTTGCACTAAAAAAGAAACATAAAAATTATTCAAAAAACTTTTGTAAAACATAACTTTGTTGTCATATGAAGTGAATTATTTATTAATTATATTGGCTCGCTCTTCTCTCTCTCTAGAAACTTTCTCTGGTTCATAGCTTTTCTTTTGGGGGTTGAGAGGGCTGCTGTCGGTGGCTACACACCGGCAGTAGCCATTTTCTTTCTTTTTTTATGTTTTCTTAGTCTTTTATTATTGTTTTTTTCTAGTTTTTTAGGAGTTATGCCCTTCATGGGTCTCTTTCTACCCTTCGTGGCTTTCTTTTGCCCTTTTTGGGATGTTGTCTTTATAAAAAATAAATCTGAGTCATATAGATCTGGGTTATGGAAAGTGTTTCTGCTGCTTTCTTGTTCTAACCAAGTTAACGGGTGTTTCCAAGAAGAAGCTTATGTCTTCGGTCTTCAGTGGGTCTATCAATATATGGGAAGCTCACCCAAATA
>CATIWJ010029389.1:0-26780 GCA_949640765.1 Croton laevigatus
TGTTTTACAACAAATTATTATTATATCTTTGTGGAAAAAAAATACGACAAATTATTATATAAATTTCAAACAGTTTAAATAAATTATTTTTTAACAAGTTCAATAAATTATTTTTTATACTTATATATAATTATTTTATTATAAAAATTTTCTTCAAGTAATATTTTCCAAATAAGAGAACTATCAAATTGATTTTATAATACTACTATAAAGCTTCTCGTAAGATATTGTTAAAGAGAAAAAAAAAGGCGAATGGAATTAATAAAAGGATATGCGTGGAAAAGAATTTTAACGGTAGACACTAAATGGTAGTAGAAGATATAGCGTTTCACAATTTACTATTTCAACCAGTAATCTCTACGATAAAAGTGAAGCTACCAAACATTATAAATATTAATGTTTAGTGTTTTGATCAATCTCAACCACTAAACACTCCTTCAACCGAACAAGTTATCATATTATGTTCTCTGGAAAATTATGCACACGGATCAGTAATATACTGGACTCACCATTTATAGATACGAGGGTATTATAATTAACAGGTATACAAATTTTTAATGACCACTATTATAACGTATACTTTTCTTAGTACTAAAACCTAAATAACCTTATTTAGTTATGATAATTTGAAACCACGAAATTTTTAAAATATAAAAATAACTTCCTACCAATCGCAAACAAAAGTTAATCACTTGAGCAAATGTGAGATTTTCCAGCTAAAATTTTCTTCTGTACAAATTAAGTTAAGAGAGAGAGAGAAAAAAGAATTAAATTGTGAAAGAAAATGCAGAAAATAGAACAGTACCCAAAAAAAAAACAAAAAACAAAAAATTCGGCTGGACCAATTAATTAATTACACAACTCAAAAAGACTATAAACTAATTCAGTCATGGACATGGAGTGAATCAGAATGGAGGCCTCGTCCGTTGTGGGAACTGCATCGTCTGCTTCCACAAATTCATTTCATCTTAAATTAATCAATCATTTAATTTTCGATTTCCATACAACAACAACAAAAGATCTAAATAGTTAAGAAAACTTCAAAATACCTGGAATTGATTTGGGGAGACGAGACAAAATGCTATCAATTATGCCACTAGCAGCACTCTCCTCCTGATGATTGTGTTGTTCATCTTTATCTTCTGTTGTAGTTGGAGCGGTCAAAGGAGAAACCAGATGTGAAATAAGATTATCGATTATTCCAGGAGACGATTCTTTTTTGTCTTCACTATTATTGCTTTGATCATCTTGTTTCTCTCCATTAACAACATCATTATTTTCTACTTCTTCTTCTTCCTTAGGCCGCAGCATGATAGAGGCCTCTGCGTCAGTCACACCGTCTGTCATGTTTTTTCACTTATATTTTCAGTTAAGCTAAGGGACACGCCGATTATAAAGGGGAAGGAAGGCCCAAACAACACTTGCTACATGGGAAGCCGTACACGTTGTCTCCCACTTTCCAATCACCTCCCGACACGTCCCACCTCATTCCAATGCAATAGGGCGGTGCTTCTGCTCTTTAAAAATGTAATATCGAAAACGCTCGCTCTCAAACCTGATCCAATTCAATGGATTCATCCATTCCCAAATTATCTTATAATATACATTTATTTAATATTTTCATCTCATTCTGCATCTGTCAAAATGCTGGACCAGATTAGAAAACCTTGATATTGTTTTTCACTTTTTTTTAAAACCGATTTCAAGTTTCTGGCGTTTGGAAAGTGCTGCTCTATTAACATTAGCAATATCTGTTTCTGTTTCCGTTCAGTTTCAATAATTCCTTAAACAATTTCAATATAATAATACTGTTAGAAAATAAAATTTGTATGATACAGTATTTAATTAGCGTATACTTTTCTCGACAGGAAATCCAAATTTGCCCTGGGATCCATTTCAGTTCTTAAAAAATCAGGCATGAACTCGCAGATCTGTTTTCAACTAAGGAAATTTGAAATTGAAAAGTACATACACATAATTAAAGCAGCAAGATACCAAAAATGAAGCTTGGTGTTTTAGACCTCTCCACAACAAAACACTTCACAAACGCACGATTGATTTGTTACTAGACTAACGTCAGTTCCCGAAGCATAAGACTTGACATCATCTGCTGATATAGCTAAAAGCATCAAGATATGCAATGTGCCTTCAGGATCCTTGTAATTTTCCACCCATCAATAAAAACTGCTCATCGGCATCATCGGATATCAGCTCCTTCACCACGTCAATGTTTTCAGCATTTTTTGGTCAAATTTTAAAAGCTTGGATGATAAGTACTCTACCTCCTAAAAAACATTATGCAGCAAATAAAATTAAGTTCACTGGTCTCAAAATAAAATAAGAAAATTACAATTGCTAGCAATGCAAACACAATTCACTCAAGTTACAGCTTCACAATTACGATTCATAAAATTTATGAACTAAAACAGGAATGCTAAGAAAAGGATATCAGCTTCAGCTTTTGAATAGCATGCTTAATCTTCAGATAAAAAAGAATAAATAAATGCTCTCGAAGATAAGAACTGCAATCATTTCAAACCGGAAAAATCGAGGCATTTTGCCAAATGTATGTACCATGAGCCAAAAAGAAATATTGGGACACGGGATTACCATTAAATATTCCAAAGTCATGATATTTTAGATTGCAATGACCCATTTATAATCGTCTGTTTATCTCATTTCCCGCTCTCTCTTTTGCGCTTCCCTCCTCTGCCTGCGCCTGGCTTCCCTTTCAGCAGCATCAGCATGAACCTTTTCCATTATAGCACTAAAACCGGGAATTTTCCGGTTCATGTTGTTGTAAAATTGGATGCTAAGTTTGTAGAAAGTCCGAAATAATCTCTGGAGAAACAGTAGGTGAATAAAGCTGAGGCACTTGCATTAAACACGTATAGTAACATAGATAAGGCAACCAGAAAAACGAAAACATATAGAAAATGCATGACAACTTTGGAAATAATATACAAAGAGCAACACGAAAACTTATTCAGAACTATTTCACAATTTTTGCAGCACAGGACAATGATGGGCTTTTCAGTTATAAAAAGTTCCAAAAATTTTTTTCTTATGCAAAAAGATGAACACACAAACATGGATGGTCTACTAGCTCAGCCCCTCAGAGTAATTCTCTGTCTGACTTACAAGTGCATTCCGACCAAAAAAATGCTCAAATAAAAATTTGTTTAGAGTAATGATATAGCTGTACCTTGACATTCTTGTTCCAGTGCCTGATATATGGCGGACCAGTTGTATATGAGCCAAGAGGTTCACGGTACCACTTTCCGCCAAATGTTATTTGATCCATTGCTTGCTCTACACTGAGAACCTCCCATGGCCTTAAGCCAGGGATAATTTTAGCTAATTCCATCCTGACACAAAAGCAAGCAAAATAAAATGATTTTCAGGTGGGCAACCACAGAGATTCGTACAATACTGCTTCACATAATCGATATGCATTAAATAGTTGACAGACAGGCACCAAACCAATGTAACATTTCCAAACAAATAAGAGACAATATCGCCATCAAGCAAACGATGCAAGGTTTGTACCTCATTTCTTTTGGAATGTATTTGTTTGGCATATGGTCTTCTTCCATCAGAGATGTCAATTCGGAACCACTTGCCCAAAGAAATAAAGCATGGCTGGGGATTCTAACTCCCGGCCAGACACCATCATTAGCTTCCAAAACAGCTAAGTCACGCCTTTTGCTCTCTATGGCCTCTTCTTGCAACTGCTTATACGTTTTCTTCTCACGTCCCTTTAGAGGAACCCATGGAGGAATTCCTTTCTGAAGTTTGTGTATAAACGCCGTTGCAGCAGCACCAAGTCTAACTGAGATAAACCATAATCCAAGGGTCAGCCCTTTAAAATGCTAGGTTATAGTGTAACATAAGCAGATTTAAGACATAACCAAAGACATGAAAAAACACACTATATACATAAAACTGGCATACAAAATTTAAGGTTGGATCACAGGACATAATAAATGGGCAGTAGTGGACCCAGATTATCTGAAGTCAATGTTAAATCCAATGAAGTTTGTCTTGATAATGTGAGTTCATTAGCAAAATTTTGTGGGTTAAATCAAATAATCACACATATTTATTTAAAGGAATAAAGAAATTAAATGGGTTAATTTGACCCTTCATTCCATTAAATAGGTCCATCACCATAAATGGGTCACTGCATCTATGCAGTAATGCAGTGTTATTTGGTTGCATGTTTCAGTTACTTTGTGAACAGATCATCGATGAGTTTCCCTTCAATCTCAACACTCAAAATTATAGCCTTTGGTACCCAAGCGACATTCTAGGCAATACCTCTACAACATATTGCTATTATCACAATACAACTAAAACATAAAATCATGAATCAGATGGCAACACAGAAATTAAACAAATATTTCTCAAGAAATTCCAGATTTTAATTCTTTCTCCTCAGGGTTATTTTCATTTGTGAGATATACTAGTGAATTAAATAAATAAAAAAAAAGATAAGAAAAGATACAATTTTCTTAATGACATCCAACACAATACTAAGCCCATAAACCATGTCAGTTTCTATTGCTAAATAACTTGCTGATCTAGGAGGAGTAAGCTACCATTGCCAGAGATATCCAAAATTCAACTATTCAAAGAATTAATAGACAACAAAAAAAAAAAAATGCAAAATTGAAGCCACACAGACCTTCCCAAGTAGCAATTGCACGCTCCATTCCATAAATCATGTGTATTGGTGCCCATTCATCCATGTCTTCACCCCATATGAAAGTATCTTTATCAATGATCCCAGCACCCCATGCAGTTTTAAGTTGAATAAGCTCCATTGGCCCTCGTGTCCGCCCCAAACGATCCTTATAGTAAAATCCACCACTTCTCAAAATAACTATGCCAATGAATTATAAAAACATTAGCAAATAAACACAACAAAAGGCTAAATGAGCAATGTAATTTCTCAAAATTTCACAGCTACAACTTACAATCATAGTATCTTTTCTCCAGCCGCTTATATCCAATAGCCTGAGCAGCGTCAATGGGTCGACTAGAAGGATACGGTCTTTGTCTAAACCCCCATAGCCCAAAAAAGAACTGCCTCGCAAAATCCCAAAACTTGTCATCGCTCTCTTTCCTCGTCTTTATCGCCTTTCGCGGCATTGGCCGGCCATCAGGACCAATAACGTGCGGCACTGCTTGCCACATCTTCCTATCCTCCCATCGATAAGGAAGCTGATTCTCTTTCAGCTCCAATTCATTAATCTTATCCGCAATTTCCTCCGCCCGAGCCAAAAACTGGACAACTGGGTTGGACTTGAACTCCTCCCACCATTTCTTATTTTCTTCGATTTCTTCTTTAGTTGGATTTTCTTTTTGTTCCAAATACGGGTGTTCATTTAAGATTTTGCCAACTTCTGGTGTATGACGGTAATCAGGCAAGTTCTCACTCTCATAAAAATACTGGTCTAGCATTTGCTGCCAGTAACCTGGTTCTTTGGATTCTGCTTCGGGTTTTTTGGGTTTTTTGAACGGGTTTGAGATGCCAATAGAAGCAAAGTTGGGGGAGTGAGAGGGCTTAGTGGTTAGAGAGTTGAGGAGCGGGACAAGATTGATAGGAGACAGTGGGTTTGGAGGTTTATTGAACCAGTTATCGAAGAAATTGAAATTGATAGAAGCCATTACTAAAATTTGAAAGATTAGAGTAGAGGGTTTTGGTTTTGACTTCGATAGAAACTGGAAATGGAAGTATTGAAATACAAAGAGAAGAGGATAGCGTAGTGTGTGACTGTTCGAGCGTGTTTCACTGTGAAATGAAGAACAAGACTTTAGGGCTGTGAATGGGCCGAAGAAAATAGGCGTCATGTTATTTCGGCCCACTTTCAGATACGGATAATTATAATTTAATCCAGGTATATTTACATAATATATAATTTAATCCCTATATTTTTAATATTATATTTTTCATCCCTCTGTTTTTTCCTATTTTATTTTATTTATCCTCCTGTGTTGTTAAAATAATAATAATAAAAAAGGGGTAAATCTGTGTATCTAAATTATCCCCATCACAAACCGAGAGATTTATAAATATTGGTCACTTATTAAAAATAGTCACAAAGCAAATAATTACAAGTTCACAAAAAAAAAACATTAATTTTTTTAGTATTTTTTTTAAAATAATCAATATTTTAGTTATTTATTCTTTTTATATCTTTTTAGTACTCGAAAAAATAAATATAAATAGAAAATAAAAAGACATGAATTGAAAAAATATATAATATTAAATATATAAGATTAAATTATAGAATATGCAGAAATACAGTAACTAAATCATAATTATCACAACATAATTTGTAAACTAACAATTGGACCTGGTATTTTCAATTTCGAACTTTTTCGATTTAATTTGAGAAATTATATAAAATGAACTAAATTAGGTAAATAAGTTTTTAAAAAATTATTAGTAATTCTTTTAAATCTCTGATTTGTTTAACGTTGGATTCAAAAGAATTAATGTCACATATTTAAAATGAAGGACCAAAGTGAACATCAAATTTAAAAGTTGGGGACTTTTATGTTATTTTTAATTTTTGTTTTTGCTATACAGAGCCAACTAACAAGCCATCAACCAGAATGAAAAGGAATATGAAGAGCATTTTGATTTATCTTCATATCCATTATCCATACAAAAGTAGTTCTCTATTCTTTTTATTTTTAAATGTAATTAAGTAGTTGCTTTATACTTTTGTTGAGGTGAAGCTTAAAGTTATGACATATATATATATAGTATTAAAAATTATGAAAAAGAAGAAAACAAGACACTGTTTGTCTGGTCTTAATTAACAGGAAGAAATGCATATGATGTAAGAATCTTGCATGGAAGAGTAGCAAGAAGGAAGGAAGAGGACCCATATTTAAAGTTGTAATTTTTTCTTTTAAATTCTCCAGTTTTCGGATACTAAACCACATGCGCTAACTAATCCAGATTCGAGTATTGTAGATGCTTATTAAAAAGGTGACCCTCCCAATATAATTTTATTCATTCACAACCTAAGATTTGAACACTGAAACTTGCTTAAAAGGTCTAACGTTTCATTTTGCCAGGCCAGTTGTTCGATATTCTGGTTTTTTTTAAGTAGGGTCCAAAAACAAAGTAAATTGGTCCATAATTTTTCTTTCTCCATAAAGCAATATCCCACTTTGATTCCTCTTTATTCGTTACCCATAAACAATAATAACATTATCATATTAAGAAAATTGAAAATGCAAAATCATAACAGAGAAAGTGACCCTCTGATAGCTACAAAGCAGCAGCTCATCTTTGCCCACTGATATCAAATCAAGTTGAAGGATTCTGAAAATGGGTCTATATCAGCTAAAAATATACAGTGTGGTTGTAGTTCTTGTAATGGTGACCAATTCAGGTTCAGCAAGAAGTGAAGAAGATGCAGCAGTAACGTTGTCTTTGTACTACGAAAGTCTGTGCCCTTACTGTGCAAATTTCATAGTCAATCGTTTGGGGAAGGAGTTATTGGAAAATGGGCTTTTCTCCATTGTTAATCTCAGGTTGATTCCTTGGGGCAATGCTTTTTTGCAATCCCATGATTCCTTCGTTTGCCAGGTAGGTACCATTATTTTATTAATGCTTGTCATTAAACGATTATTTTAGCATTTTCAAGTTTTCGAATCAATGAATATTACATAAAATCTTAATTATCTGCTCTCTAAGAAATGTAAACCTTAAAAAAAAGGCTGCTAATTTGAGCTATATAAAAGATACTACTACTACTGAAAAAAGCTACACTAGAAATCCTACTAGAGTAGTGCCCTCATTTAAAGGCTTTTCAAAAAGTTAAATTAAGGTTCAACTAATTCAAATTCTAGGGTATAAATTTTTTTGATGACTGCTACTACTAGTACTAGTAGTTATTAATCCACCTGTCAACAGTATTATTGCTATATAAATTTATGTTCTGAAAGAAAATGGTGGGTGCAGCATGGACCAAATGAATGCTTCCTAGATACCATTGAAGCCTGCGCCATAGCCCTCTACCCTGATGTGGTAAACATTTCTAGTCACTATTTCTGTATGTTGCTTAATTGGTTAAATTCTCCTAATTAGTCATTAACCCACTAAGATAAATTAAATAGTAATTATGTCTACCTTAATTTCTATTACAGGAGACGCATTTCAGATTTGTTCACTGTATAGAAAGCCTCTCCTTAGAGAATAAACTGAATGAGTGGGTAAATTGTTTTGAAATGGCTGGCCTTGCTAAGCAACCCATTGATTGCTACACTAGTGGATACGGCAATGTGGTTAGTCTTTTTTTTACTTCAATTTTTTCTTTATCGACTTTGCAATTTTCTTAATTAATTAGTATTTAATTGCAGCTTGAACAACAATTTGCTGCCCAGACTGCCCAGCTTAATCCACAACATAGATTTGTTCCTTGGGTTGTTGTAAATAATCAACCCCTCCAAGAGGTTAGCTCACGTTTTAAGTAGTTTTTTACCAAAATTAATTTCTTCTTTTTTGAGATTATATACATAACCTATTGAAATCGTTTTTCGGCAATTGCATCCCATATAATCGTTTTTTTATTATACAGGATTTCGAAAATTTTGTGGGGTATGTGTGCAAGGCTTACCAAGGTAGTGAATTACCGGAGGCATGCAAATCTGTTTCCATGGAGACAAATTCATTGTGGAAGGAAAATCCAATTACTGCAGTCTGCTTTGCTAACCAAACAGACCATTTGACATCTTCGTCATCACCATCAATAGTACCCAAATTAAAAGGCTTATGATTAAAACAAAACGAAATATATATGAACTTTACCAATAAGATGTTTTCACTTTCACAGCTATGTTATATATTGTGGTTAGCTTAGTTACTAGTTAGCGTGTAAATGTGTTATACTCTTGTTTGTTTATTTGGGCTGTTATGTGTGTAACTTTACTATTGCAAATAAATAACAATCTCCTCAGTTTTAACACAAAATTTTGAAAGGAATTTCATTTTTTTAATATGGTATCATTATTTTTCTTTCAAATAAACCCACATAAGTGTCCTTTAATTTTCTTTCAAATTATGGATATACTTAGTCACTTCCATCATAAAAAAAAAAAAACACATCTCATTCATTGCGATATTTCTACCTCCATATTCTACCATCTTCGTAATCTTCGGAGAAGGAAGGATGACCAACCAAGCAACACTTTCATTGGCTTTAATTAACAATTTTTTGTTTAAAGTTGTCTAAAGCTTCCATATTTTTTTGCCATAGAAAAACGACATTAAAAGAATCTATTACCCGTACTCTCATGATAATATCTCTTAAATTTTTTGTCCAAATTGAAGAAAAATTATAAATTGGCCAAATTTGAAGAGCCTAAAAATCAGTATATTAAGGACACTAGCCATAGACCTCTGGGCAACGACTATAATAAGAGAGTATATTGTAGAATCCATGTGGCATTATTATTTGGAATAATGAAGAGGGTGGTTTGGGCAATTTTTAATTTCTTCCCCTCTCTTTCTTTATGGTGTTTAAAGTTTCGAGTGACGATAGAAGGAACATCATATTACACTTATTTTTTGTGTTTTAATGTGATTTACTTGTATATTGGTGTAACTTACTATTATTACCCTATAGTTTCATCTCCTTTGGAATGCAAATAAAGCTATAAGGTCACGACCAAGAATTTGTGCAACTAGTAGCCTTTAGAGACATCATAATGTTCTTGTTAGTTATATCCTATCGTAGTAGACTACTAATATTTCTCACAAATATCCAAAATTTTGTTCTCTTTCAATATGGGTCTTCAAGTGGCAACTAGATTTTAAAAAAGAAAAGACTCTAGTGAAATGCAACTCATATATATAATAATTAAGGTCAAAATTCAAAGAATGAAAATAAAGGTAGTTTTCATACATGGTCCCTGACCTTTGTCATATATAACTAAAAGATATGAAATTCAATTTATAATTAAAAAGGATTTGAATTTCAATTTTCTTTCATCGAAAGGGTCTGAATTTTAGTTTCCTTTTATTGGTACTCCTTTTGACCATAAATTATAATTTTTCAACCTCCAATAGGAAATAAAATGTAATTTTTAAAACATAATTTCATTTTTAACCACCAGTCAGGATTAAACTGAAAATTTTCAATCCAAAACTCAATTTCTGTTTTAGGAATTCTTCGCGGGGTGGTTCAATTTTCCTCGCGAATATTTTTTTTTAATTTTTTACTTTTTAAACATGAAAATATAATTTTTTTATTAAAAATATACAAAAAAATAGCTTGTCCCCAACTCAAACCACAACACCACCGTCTGACAACTGCCAAGGCCAAGCGACTGGTCTTGGACCGGCAAACAACATGAAGACTAGATTCGTTGAAAACAGTGGCCGAAAAAAGGAAAATGAACCGAGTCACAATATTTTGATGGGTTGGCTGATTGGATTTCCTTTTCAACTTGTTTCTATTAGCTTCAGGTAGTTGGATAGTCCATAAAAAATAATACCATATTCAGATTTTTTATGACGAGGATTTTGATTTAGTATACTTCCTAGTATTTTACCTGCGAATTGCGTGGAGAATGTATGTTGAGGCCGGTAATAAGGATTGCAATTTATGTTGCTAATGCGAATATTCGACTCGAACTATCTGAATTTTTTTTTCCTACCAAAATTGTGTGAGGTGGAGTTTATTCCTGGTTGTATATTAAAAATAAAAAAATGTTTAAAAATATTATATTTTTGTTTTTGTTAGAGGTTGAAAAATTACAACTTATGGTAAAAAAGACTACTAATAAAAATTAATTAAAATTTATATCCTTCTATTATAAAAAAAAATTGAAATTCAGACCCTTTTATGAATATAAAGTTCATGATCTTGAGTGAAAATTACCCATGAAAATGAACAATAGCACTCGAAAAGTTAGGTATTATATTGTCAGTCTTCCCACAGAAGTTTTTGGATTGTATATGACTAATGATAAAATGGTAAGATTTCGAAAGATCTTTTTGATACGATCCAAACGCACTTTCGTTATATCTCTAGTTACTGTTATTTGAGCAGCTGTATTTTTCCAATACGCCTACACTTATACTAGTAATTATTCTTCCATTACCAACTATAATATTTGATGTTCAACCTAATTATTCACCGCAATAACTTTTAAATTGGTTTTTCCCAAAGTTTTTAAACGTTAAAATTCTTTTTATAGTTAAGTAAGATTTACTATTTAAATACCATTTCTGTTAAATTTATATAGAGAAAGTTGACTTTTTTTTAATTATATATTTGACTTTATATTTTAAGATTAATTATTTTTTATTTTAATATGTAAATCCATTAATTTTTTCATTTGTATGACATATTGCTATTAATTGAAAATGATATGTGATTAGTGAATAGTTGATATCAAAATATGAAGTCAAATATTTAATAAAAAAAAAGTCAAACTTTCTTTATATAAATTGAACGATGAATAATATTTTATATAAATTGAACAATGAATAATATTTTATAAAAAGTTAAATCGTTTAGTTGCCCAAGTCAATTATAGGAGAAGAGTTAACAAGAGGATTCAAAATGAGGTTGACCATTGGAAAACATCCAAAGCTCATATTATTTAAACCATTCTCTCCTGGATATATATCATTCATCAATTACAAGGCCTTGTGATACGGGGGATTGGGGGTATTTCTATCAAAGTGGATGATGAGATGAATTCTAGACATACGGGGGAACTAACTCACCAGTTGGGGTATTCCTGTCAAATTGGACAATCCCTTCAAAGCTCCGGGAGAAGACGGTATAACAAGTTTTTTTATTCAAACTTATTGACTCGTTATTAAGAATGATATTTTTAAAGCAATGACAAATTTTTCACTTCAGGCGTCATGCTTAAAAACATGAATCACACACTCATCTCTTTAGTGCCTAAGGTGCCAAATGTATCCACTGTTAAGGATTTGACGCCAATAGGACTATGCAATGTAAGTCATAAAGTAATCTTAACAACGAGACTTTAGAAAATAATTTTCGCAGTGATTTCAGAGAATCAAAGTGATTTTATTAGAGGTCGATTGATCATAGACAATATTCTCTTAGCTCGTGAAGTGGTGCACTATTTGCTTAATAAAACTAGAGGGAAGAGTTGTGATTTTGCTCTTAAGCTTGACGTTAGTAAAGCTTATGAGTGTGTAGAATGAGAGTATTTGAAGGCGGTAATGGAAGCCTTAGGTTTTTGTAATTAATGGATAAGTAGGGTAATGGCTTGTATATCTAGTGTGTCGTATTCAATTAAAATTAATAATGAGAGACATGGATTTATCTTGCCTACAAACGGAATTAGGCAGGGTGACCAAATCTCCCCTTTACTTTTCTTGCTATGTACGAAGGGGCTGACTTATCTTTTGAATAAGACCATGATGGAAAAAGAAATTGTCAGAGGTTTGTTGAACTGTTATGCTGAAGCCAACAGACAGACGATTAATATGGCTAAGTGAGCCATTATTTTCTCAAAAGTTAAATCTTTTAATTTTTAAGCTTTATGAATTGAGCTTTTTATAAAAAATTTTATGAATTGCTGTTTTAAACACCTAAAATTTGCTTTAATAGTTAAGCAATACTCTAATAGTTAGTTTTACCAATGGTTCCCTAAAACCATTACTTAAAGTCATATATATTACCCTTGGTTTTCCAAGTTTTTATACTATATGATCCAAATTGTTTTGGTGCCCCTCGTTTTATATTTTTTTTTCTTATGAAGTTCGAAATGAAAAAAAAAATCTAATGCTTTTAATATCATTTTATATATAGTTCTACTTTGTTTTAAATTCAGAAAAATATACAAAAAGAAAATTATAAAATTAATTAAGTTTTCTTTATACTAAACATTAAAAAAATAATATTTATAAAATTAATTAAGAAAAAAACAGAATTATTGTGTTTAAATAATTTAAAAACTTGTGTTCTTCTAACTATTTACGTTGAGTTGTTCGATATGTTTACCTCAAAACTAAAATGAACTACTAAACAGGGGGGGCAAAAAAAAAGAGATACACCAAACGTTAGAGAATAATATAATATTATTTCCAGTCCTTTCTACTCCAGGCCCCAAATAATAATAATTTGAAAGCTGTAAAAAAAAAAAGTAATAATAATGAGAAACAATAAATGAACATTAATCATGCAGTTGTTGAGTCAACATTCATTAACCATTACATGCATTAGAAAGATGGTCACTTTCTTTATGTTTGGGAATTATGGTATGCAGTTAAGGCTTCCCATGAGTCCAAGCCCCCCTACATTTCCTTCCTTTTCCAAAATTACGATTTCTAGCTCAAGTGGCTCAATGAGAACCTGTTATGGAAATGAGGTAAGTCGTCAGTCTGATTTTCGTTTAAATTTTTCTTAATCAGCTTTTTTAATAGTGCAAAGCAACAGCAAAGAAAGATTATGGGCCTAAATACCTCATGATGGTAAAAAAAATCGCGGTTAAGGGTATTATGGTCATTTACTGAGATTCAAAATTTTGTAATGGAAGCATTAGGCTGCTATATATAGAAGAAAGATTTGGACATGGTTATTATAGAGTAGCATCTAAGAAAAATGAGTTGTTTGAAATCAGTCTTATTCTGTTACACCCTTCTTTTCTTATTTACTTCCCCATGTTTTGTTGCTTGTTATTCTTTGGAGAAGGTTTCTTCTTCTTCAAAAGTGAATCTTTCAGTGTATTATGAAAGTCTGTGTTCATCATGCGCAAATTTCATAGTAAAAGATCTGATGTCTATATTCAACAATGGCCTAATCGACATCATCAACCTCAAGATGGTACCTTGGGGCAATGCTCAAGTAAATACCATTAACAACACCGTGGCTTGTCAGGTCCTTTACTTTTTCTTTATTTGGTTAATTTGGATTCAATTGCAGTTTCAATTCCCACCCCAGAAAATGAATTTTGTACTGTTAAGAAAATCTCATTTATATCTTCATTTTTCTTAGTAGGTTTTTAAATAAGATAAAGAGTAACAAATCTTGAAGGGTACTAGTGAATACTGTAGTTTTTTCTGGAAATTAGGCTTCTGTTACAGTATTCCCTTTTTAGTAGGGTAGCTCTCGAACTTTAAGAAAAGAGGGGCCCATATTTCCCTTTCTCGTGATTTCGTGTTTCTTGCAAAATTTAACAAGAAAAAAGAGGTGGAAAAACCAGCTTATATGTCATGTTCTTAATTCTTGATTTGCTATGTTAGTACTAGTAACTAGTATATTTTTATAGGTAATTCCCGATACATGGCATGTTCTCTGTTAATTGGCATTTTCTACAGCAAGTTTCGTCTACTTTTTGACTTTTCTTTTATGCAAAATTTGTGCAGAATGGACTTGATGAATGTGAATTGAATACTATACAAGCTTGTGCCATCAATGTCTGGCATGATGTGGTAAGATTTTCTTGAATTTGCCACTAATGCAATAAAAAAAGATGTACAGAATACCACTTGCAAAATTTAATAATCTTTAAAAAAATTGGTGCAGAACAAATATTATGCTTTGATATATTGTATTGAGTTCTTAGCAATTGAAGGAAGACATCAAAATTGGTTTAGTTGTTTCAACTCATTGGGGTTGCCTGCAAAACCTGTCATGGAATGTTATAATAATGGCACTGGAGCAAAGGTTATATAATTTCAACTTTTGTTGTTATAATTAATCAACAGCAAGAATTATATATTCTTCCTTAGTAATTTCTCCTTTCTTTTTATTTAAAATATGCAGCTTGAAGTTTCACATGGTTATGAAACTTCACACCTTAACCCTCCTCATACATTTGTGCCATGGATACTTGTCAATAATCAACCGCTTGGAAATGTTAGTATCGCACCTAAAAATAATAAACCTTCCTACTCTTTTTATGCGCGAGGAAGCTAATAACATTGTTGGTTTTGTTGCAGAATTATGAAAATTTTGCAAGTTATGTCTGCAACGCGTACAAAGGTAATGCTGCACCAAGTGTCTGCAAATTGGCTTTGTCAAGGATTAAGGAATCAAAATCAGTTCTTCATCCAGTCTGCAATACAAGTGCAGCTAAAAACTTTACTACTTCCTGTAGACTGTCAAGGTAAGTCTTTCGGAAGCAGCCTTAAGTCTCTAAATCCATTCCCATTGTAAAGCATGTATGAGATTATATAAAGATGAAAACTAATTTGGCAATATGCATTTTTAAATAATCATAATCATAATCATAATCCTTCTGCACAGTTAATTTGCAGTTAATCTATACAAGTAAGAATATTAGAAATGTATAATTTGCTATCTTATACAATTATATTTACTCAATAAAAGGAATCTTGCCATTGGCTATAGCTAATTGCCTCTAATTTGGTAGATAGATACTCAATTTCTCCAAGCAGAAAATCTCAATAAGGGAATTCCTTTCCACTCCAAAATCATCTCATTTTCACAATCCCCTCCAATTTTGACCCCATAAAAGCTTCCACTCCCTTCAACCATTTCTTTAGCTTCTTCAAAACTTTCTCTGCTTATTCTGCAAAATTCAAAGTTACTTCCTTTATCAAAATTACAATACCCTTCCTTCATCTCCTTCCACCTCTGTAACCATACACTTGAAGATACATAAGGGCCAACAAATAGACATTCCAAGGCCATTCGACCTTCTCCTAAATGAATTGGAAAATTATACTCTATTGATTCAAGAAGAGCTTGATACTTCACCATATTCCCTTCAAAAAATGACCCAAAACCTTCACAATTCTTTGAACTTTCCCAATAATCCCCCTCTGCAAATGTTACGACACCCTTATTGTTAGTATCCATTAGTAATTCCTTAGCTACACCAAGAAATTGTTTCACCAATTTCCTACTCCTTACCCTGCCCATATGAGGTAAACCCACCATGCAATTAAACACTAGCCATTCTTTTCTGCCACCTCTTTTTTTTCTTCTCTTTATTTCATTCACCAAATCTTCAATTCCCATCTCCTCCATTTTCAACTTCAAACCTAATTGTTTTGCATAATCAAGCGACCTTCTTTTGGCCTCCTCAAAACTCAACAAGGAAGGAGTTTGATCACACTTTCCCCATCTGATTGCTGTAAATTTCACTTCTTTGCCCATCTTTGCCAGTACTTCAAACAATGGAGGCCATTGAACGCCTTCACCGAAGTCAATATCCACGAAGTGTATAATTTCAGCATCTGCCGGCATAGCTTCAAGAATTGCATAAGTTGCAGCAAAATGAGCAAATTTCCCATATGGGAATATTTGATAGAAGGCCTTAAAAGCTGCTTCATAAATCTTGTATGCTTCTTGTTTTAGATAATTTTGTTGCTGCGATGAGAAAATAAAGGCTAATCGCAGCAATGGTTCGCCACATAAGGTAACTTTCTCAGCTAAACGTGTTATAATAACATTTGCAAGATCAGTCTGTTCATTCTCTATGGCTTCTCCATAAGTTTTAAGAAGGTGAAAAACACTTGTCAGATTATCCAGCTCGAGTTCTTGTTCTAGGAATGCTAATAATTGTTGTGTAGCCATTGAAGCTTCATTGCTGGACTGAATTGATGAGTTGGGACTCCATCCGCCTTGGAATTCATTTGAAATTTCACTATCACTCACTTTCCCATATGCAAAATCCATTTCTCCTCCATCAAAATCAGGGGTTACCAAGAAATCCTCCACAGATAAAGTTGGCTGGGAGAAATCTTTATTATTAGCAGGAAATTCAGTTGGGTAAAAGTCAGAAAAACAGGGGATTGAAGAAATATCAGAAGAATCCTCTTGGGTTGAAAATGAAGATGAAAAATCATTAATTTCTCCAAGATTGGAATAGAAGTCACCCCCAATTTGATCATCAGTACTTGAATTTATAATATGGTGGAGTGGCCAGAAAGAAGGCTGGAGAAAAGATTGAGGATCCATTGAAGATGTTTTGGGGAGAATACAGGGAGGGAGCGAGAGAGTTTGGTGTTGAATTTTGAGGGAGAGAATAGAAATATTTATAAGTAAGAATGTAGAGAATAAAGAAGCAGTCATTTTCAGAAAGAGTTTATCTCTGATCAAATTCCCAGCTTGTTCGACTTCTTCCCCTGGCAGTTTCTTGGAAAAATATGTTAATTTATTGTCAATTATATTCAGTCACATCCTTTCTTTATTTATATACTTATTTATTTTCGATTGGATTTCACGTTGACATGGAAATTAGGGCTTTAAAAAATTGTGGAGTTTGATATATCACAAAATTTTCTTTAGTCCTATAACCATTGCTAAAACAAATAACTATTCCTCCCAGACCTTTAGTCTGGGTTAGAATGATGGTAATAGACATTTGTTGGCTTTAATTTGTAATTTGAGATTTCGTTATTATTTTTAATTTATAATTGTTTTGTAAATGTAATAGAGTTTTCAATTTATGTTTTGGATCGTGATAATTCTTGTCCAATTTCTCCATTATTTTTGGGGTCGTGGATTGTCCATATAGTCTAATATCTCAATTATTTTCCACTCGTCGTGTAATTTTTCATATGGGTCATTCGAGTTTCTATCCAATTTCTTTATCATTTGCATTAGTCTATTTTCACAGGATCGTGAAAATTTCTTTCTAATTTCTCCGCTATCTATAGGTGGTGAGAATTATTGTCCGATCCCTATACTATTTCTAAAGGTCATAAATAATCTCACATGGATTGTGAGAATTTATGCCTATTTTCTCTATATTTCCCACAAGTTGTGAAAGTTTATGATCTTTTGCATCCAAATTTCTAAATTTGCTCCAAAAGTTTTCAAAAATTATCGAGCCACTAATATATCTATAAAAACATTAATAAAACAATAAAATAACGCAAAAAACACATAAATAAAAAATCAAATAATAACACAAATATTACATAAAATTTATTCACCAAACATACTAAAAATTATAGTAAAATAACAATAGATCAATTAGGTTCTGTTAAAAAAATTATATCAATTAGGTTAAGCTTTCTTTAGTATCTACCTTTTAAAAAAAGCTTTCTTAGTATATGATAAGTTTAATTTTCCACAATAATTTAACATTTCCAAACTAATTAATTGTTTTGTTTGTTGAGAAAAATTTTTAACGTTGTCAGAGAAAAAGGTTAGAAACTCCTAATCATAAATTAATTGATGAAAAAGGTTAGAAACTCCTAATCATAAATTAATTGATAAGCATAACATATCCTTACAATTTAATATGCAAATTAGATTCCATTATTCCGACACAATACTTGATGAATATAATACTCCATTTATTTTTAAATAAGTGTCTTAACTTTCATTTATTTTTATCTCATAATAAATGTCACATTTTTATATTACAACAAAATTAAGTGGTAATTTTCTTTATATACTCTTGAAATATTAATAGATAATAGACTTTAAAAGTTGAACAAACATTTAAACGAAGAGTATATGGGTCATTCAATAAATAAATTTTATATTTTTAATATAATAACTACCATTTCTTAATATTTATAAAATTAAAAGTTGGAATAAAGAGAGTAGTATTATTTTAGTGCTGAAAAAGATAAATTTCATAATCTTTTCAAAGTAATACCAAAGCAAAGTAATGTTAAAAAAAAAGCAAAGTATACAAACTAAAAGGAAATTAAATTTTAGTTACTTTTTTTTCTTATGCCTTAAATTATTATAATAAAAAAATAATTAATGTCTATTAAATGGGAGTACCTTTCAGTTTCGAGTTCTTTAAGAAGACCAATTTTACAACCACTCTCAAAGACATTGACTTGAATGTGACCCATTCATACAGTGACAACTTTGTTTAAATTTAATTAAACTATTAATAAATTTGATTCCGTCATTAATTAATTTAATGGAAACAAATTAAAACTCCATGAAAAGATATTGTAATTGTCAATATTAATTTTTAATTTAAGAAGCAAACAAATAATCCACGTAGCATTATTATAATTAACATGTAAATTTCATTAGGCTTACATGGATGTGACGCGTTGCGTTGATTAAGCTCGCAAGTAATTGGGGACTTTCTTCAACGCTTACCATTTTCTTGTCCTGTAAACAAACAATAATATGCTTTTCTACATTCTTTTCTTTGCCTTTCAAAAACAATTATATTAAAAATGCTCATTTAGTTTTCTGCTTCTTACTAATAACTTTGGAGTATTTATTTATGTCCAATTTTATTTAGTTTGTCAAACTCAAAATTCATTATTTTGGACTATAAAAATTCATAAAAATACAAACTATTTACGATTTAACTATTGGTCTGATTCACGGTTGTTTGTCTTTCATAATAAATTTAAAAATAGCCAAAACCTCCTACACCAAATTGAAGCTTGTTCCGCAATGATTCTATCGGCACTTAGAGTGGTACCAAACAAACACCATAAGGTGAAAGAAACTTTGATCGAAAGATTTTGGATCTTTGATTTTTTTTTTTTTTTATTGTGGCCATATTGATGTTCATAAGTTGGTCTAACTATCTTAATAAATTGTTTTAAAATTATAAGCATTTTGTTAAAATTGTTTACTAAAATTTATTTGACAAATTTATAAACATTTTTTGTTTTTCATCATTCGCTCACAAATCGAACACACCATTTATAAAATTAGCTCAAACGTGCATATCACAAATTGACCACTATTTTGCCTTAATATTGGGGTATTTATGATATTATATTTTATTAATATAACTTCATTTTTTGGAATTTAAAATACCAGTTTGATTATGAAATGGAAGCATTTAAAATTAAATTAGGATAAGGATTAATGATAACTAAATTTCTGCCGGCATTGTTCATATCGCTTGAAAGGGATTACGTGCTCGTCGGTGGTGATAAATTTGGTCCGTTACGATTTTATATATTTACGTCTGTTGTATATAATTGTTTTTATGCTGTTATATCAGTTCATTTTTATTGGTTTTTTATGGGTCTTACTGCTAATTCATTTTTTCATTGGTCTTCCTTTTTTTTTTCAAAAAAAATAAATAGTAAAATGTCTTTTGCTCCTGTTTATAAATAGACAATAATATTCCAAGATTTCAATTGATTATAATATAACCAGCCTTTCTATTTTCCTTTTCAAACTCAAACGTCAAAAGTCAATCGGGTTCGCAACATGCTCACAACTAAACTGAAGTATGGCTATACAAACGTTCAAAATACTAAAAATATTCACCTAACTGGTTTTTATCAACTACTTAGGTCCCATTGTGTATCACTTAGCTCCACATTTCTAACGTGTAACATGCATACAATTCCAAAATACTGAAAATATCTACCTAACTTATCCTATGTGAAATATTACACCAAAGACCATCCATAATTAATAATTAGCGAATTTTGCAAAAGGTTATCAAGAGAGCCGTTCGTTTGATTGATACTGAGGGGATAAAGCCAGAAAAAAAAAATGAAATTCATATAACATAAATATAATCCCTACATATATTTATGTTTCTGGATCGGATATGAAATATAATTATCATATGCATATTCTAAATAAAGTTAAGTGCGGTGGAGTCATTAACATCTCTCTACCAACCAATTACACACTTCCTACAACCTAGCTAGTAAAGCCAAAGGCTTTCGACATATTTTACTCACAATCTATAACTGTTGCCCAGGCCGAAAATTATATCATTTCGGGTGGGGGAAAAATTCCACATTTGACGTGAAATTTGTTTAATTCTATTTGTTTTTATTAACGATAGAATTTAAATCATTAAACTAAAACGAACAAAAAGAGAACAGAGAAAAGTAATGCTTTTCTATTAGCATCAACTCAAATACAGGCCCTCCCTTCCAAAATAGGCCCTATCATTTGTTTGTTTCTCAAATCCCAAAGGCTAAAGCTAGAATTCAACCTCCTTTTCCTTCCACAAACAGAAGAAAGCCATGTACTAGTATTATTCCTGAAAACTTGGCATGGCAGAATGTGCAGAAACAAAAAGCATTGGAAAATTTCAGAATATAACATAATATTGCCACAGGCACACACATAAAATCTAGAAGAAGCATATACATGGACAGAAAAGAGAAATAAATAAAATGACCTAATACCCCACTGCACTTAAAACAGATTCTCTTCTATCCAGTAGAGATTGTGGATTAAAGAAAATCATTTAAATTCACATTTTGAAATACAGAAGATGGACGCACGAGCTCTATTCTTTTCTGGGCCCTTGACACTTTTCACCAGAGACTAAAAAGGAAAAGAGCAAAAAACAAATGTGCCTTTAACGCTAAGGAGACACTAGCGAGTGACAACTATTTTTACTCGCAGAGAGATCTGCTATGTTTCATGAGACCATAACACGTGCAATCATCACCTGTGTCCAATTAGCAGTCTCCTTGAGCTGCTCATCATCCGATTTAAGACACTCTCCCAGAAAATCACTGTAGAATGTGTTGTCTTTAAACAAAATCTTTGTATTGGAACCTAGTGCATCAGCCAGATCACCCATCACCGCAACTGCAGCTTTTGTCACACTTTCATCCCTACAAATGTAAGACAGATAACAAATGAATAACCAATTTAATTATTGGTGAATGATATGGGACAAGCAAATTGGAAACATACCTTTGTCTCCCTCTGAAAACTATTTCTATGAACTGCAAAACATGTCCAGCATGCGGCATCATCACTTCTGGTTTGGAATTTTTAAATCCCTGAAGGATACCAGAATAAGCTTCAAAGATGCTGCGTTTGAGCTGGTTGCCATATTCCATCAGCTCCTCATCATCAGTATCCATCTGGGCACAAATCTGAGCAGCGCTCTGCATCATCATAATTGCAGACTCAATGTACTTCAAGAACTGATCCCCTATTGCAAGAGCAATGTCCCCAAAACAAGAGAATATGGGAGGCTTGACAGATCGGTGCAGTTCAGCACTTTGGAGATCACGGATAAGGTGGCTCATGATACCATCACAGTAAGGCAAAATCTTGTCATCCATTGCACGACAAATGTCACCAACAACACCAACTGTGATGGCACACACCTGGTACTCTTCAAAATTCTGCAACCCCATCTCCAAATACTTGTATAACTCTGGCATATACTTGCCAAACTCAGGTCCAGATGCATAAGCTAAAGCGCCAATTGCAAGCATTGCTTCCTCATGCACAGTAGAGCCCCGGCAAGCCAACACTCTGAGGAACAGCATCATGATAGCATCACCAGCCTGGAGTATAACGGGCTTGATCTCATCCGTGCTGCTAAGTTTCTGTATTATGACTTGGAGAACACCACAGAGTGAAGCCTGCAAGTCTACTTGTTTCTCCCTGTCATCAGAAGACACAATCTGAAGGTCTAAGGTCTGCCCCAACTTGTTCATGATGACCGGAAGCAGCTCTGTAATGATCTGAGACGTTTCAGCAATATTAGATGACCTGATGACCTCATTCAAGGTTTCATATGCAGAAGACCTGAGCTTAGCGTCACCTCCATCTGTACGCTCTGCAGTTTTAAGTAGTTGAGAGATGATACCAGCAAGGCATGGAGTAAGGAGTGAGGAGCTATTCCCTGCATCCTCGTACCCTTGGGCAAGGTAATAAATTGCCCCACAAACCTTCTCAGCTACATGTGGAGCATCATTGATACTCTCAAGTAAGACAGTCACAATCCGGTGGAGGTTCTCATGAGAAATCACAGAAAAACCATCAGCAGGACAGTGCAACAACTCAAATATTCGACTGAGAGTCCATGCAGTTGTGTCCTTGACATGATTATTTTCGTCCCTCATAGCATTAAGCAGAAACTCCAAGCCAGCATTAACAAGCGGTGCCAGCACATCATTAGTTGGGCCTTCAAGAATAGATCCAAATGCATATGTAGCTGCCTCACGACAACGCCATTCTGGCTTAACAATGTTGGCCTCTACAAAAGGCATTACAAGTGGCACAACTGCATTCCCAACAGTTCTAGCAACAAGACCTAGACATGTCCCACCTGCCATGGATATATTCCAGATGCTGTCATCCTGATCTTGATCCTCTTCCTGCTTCAGTAGCGTTTCAAGCAACATAGGAACAAGAGATGGAAGTGCCTTCTCTATGAAACAGGAATGAACAGGCTCAGAATCCCCAGTTTCAGAACTCCCATATTCTTGAAGTTCTATCTCTTCATCACAGATAGAGCTCCAGAACTCAATTGCTTGGAGCCCTACTGTCTCTTCATCTCCCTTTACAGCACTAGATGTAAGTTGAAATAAGGTCTCAATATAAGGTGCAAGCACTGCATAGTAAATTGATGCTATTGAAACAAGACATTCAAATGCAGCCTGTCTGATCTCCACCTCTTTGGACAAGGCAGTCTCACAAACTACCTTCATTATATAATTTCGCTCCATCTCATTTTCAAAGTTGGTCTGTGCAAAATCCAAGGCATTACACAAAGCCTTTGTTGCTGCAAGGCGGATTTCAGGGCCATGTTGAGCAAGGCTCATGCCTTGGACAACAGCAGTCAACACAGAGTTCACTTCATCTTGCCCAAGATCCTCGTGGGATATTTCCTCGCAGACATATCCAAGAGTTTCAAGAGTTGCCTGCTTTAGAGCTGCAGGACTATCTTGCTGAGTCATATTGTTAAGCAATGATCCAATTAGATCAGGCCACTGCTTGCGGGGAATCTCAATTGAAGCAACTTTAGCAATTACTTGTGCAGATGTATGCCTTGCTTCCTGTGTAGACGATCCAAGTGTTCTCAGAAGCAAATCTTTGATTTGTGACTTGGTAGAAATTTCAATTGCCATCCATTGTTGTACAAGTAGTTCCTTTCTCGAGAAATCCTTTGCATCCAAAGAGTTCTTAAGAACAATACCAGCCAATCTACGTGATTCATTAGGTTTTTCGTTGTTTGCAAGCTCAACTGACAGTGACAGAAGGAAAAGAGGCAAGTTTTGCTCTTGAAACTGCCTAAGATTAAACTCTGCCTCATTTCGGATTTTCGCATCTGGAGATTGAGCAGACAACAGAATCTGAGTGACCTCCATAGCCATTTCTTTCAACACTGTCAAAAAAGAAGCATAAAATTCTATAAATGAATACACCCAATAGAAAAGAAATCGCATAAACAAAGAAACATCCAGTTAGAGAACATAAAACATATTAGCACTAAAACCCCAACTCATGTGATAAAGGGACAGAATCATACAGTATGTCAGGATACGAGCACGCACTAGTACATAGATACATATGATTTTTTTTTTTCCAAATTAAATGCTTAACTTGCACAAAGTAATAAAATATCAAGGCGTTTTACCATTGTATTTATACTAATAGAATTAAAACGTTCCACAGCTTAAACAAACAGTCAAGCAACTGATGAATTGACAAGAATAGAGAAAGCAAGTAAAGGAAAACAAATCCTCATGATTTTAATTCTAGCACTAGACAAACAGAATCAACATACCACAGTAATCAGGTGGAGAAGTGATGAACTAAATCCAAACTAATGCTAAATACAAAATTTCCTAAAACTTTAAAAAAGTTCCATAAACGGTCATTTCGCAGAGCAAATTGGACCAAACGATTAATTCTACCGAATTGTTTAACTTCAAAAGGCTAGAAGTTGAAATATCTTTGATTGGAATGTCACATTTGGTCATTCAGTTTCTCTTTTCTATCTGGACGAGGAGCGAATAAATAAACCAGGACAAAACCAAACCATCACTCATGAAAAAACAATACACATTCAAAAAGTTCCAACAGCGGAAACAAAGTAGAGATAATACCAGAACAAGATGAAAAATCCAAAAAACATAAAAAGATCCTTATGTTCAAGCATAAGAAGCAAAAAAAAAAAAAAAAAGATCTAAAACCCTAACACAAACATAAATTCAACTGACCGCCACAAATCATCAAAACAAAACCACAGATGAGCAAAGGAGCAGCAAAATTAGTTACAGATCTATGAAAAACAAAATTACAGGCCATATAAGAGGAATACCTTAATCGCAGAAATCTGACCGAAACCTGACTGAAGATAAATAGAAGAGTCTCACTCCCTCTCTCCCTCTTTACGTGCCTCTGTGCTATTGAAAAGCGAAAAGAAACGAAGAAGACTGAGAGGGATTAGAGATTGTTGGATTTAAGATTTGAATCCGTGTAGTCTTCAGGGTATTATATACTGCTGATATACTAGTATAATCTATTTCGAATACTTAGAAGAAGCGGGAGGCAGGGGACTTTCTGAAGAAACAAGCGGGCAGAGGTTTTGGGGCTGCCCAAAACTGCCCGATGTCGCCGACCCCGATAAACCCTAGATTTTTGAAATGTGACACGTGAGAATGACGCTCACACGTTTGGATATCTAACGATCAACAAATAAATTTGAATGTTTGTAGTATTTTTGTTATTAGTAGTGGATTGGGCCTCTCGGTTTGTCACATGTTGTTGGACCCGCCTGTCATGGACTACATTAACGGGAAAATTATAATTTTGTCCTCATAGTTTTACATATCCATGATTTTGTGCTTATATTTTGAGAATTACATAACGGCCCCTTTGCTATGAATGAATTCCACGCAATTGCGGAATTCATTTCCAAATCCTGATTTTTGTGTTTGGAATGACATAAAAATATGGATTTGGATTTCTAACAATTGAATTCCTAGAATTGGATACAACTATATTAAATTCTAATAATTTTGATGGTATTTGCAAGTGAATTCCAAATAATCTAACCCTTCAATTTTATTGGACAAAAATAACACTTGTATTTTGAAATTATTCTTAGAATTAGATACAATTTTCAAAAGGGAAAATTGCTTTAGGGGTGAGATTTGGACTAACTTTTTCCCATATTCCTCAATTTTCAAAACTACTTTATGAGAACATAAGTTACAGGTGGGTACGTGTTTTCTGATTCTGGAGGCCAATAACATATTTTCCCCCCTAAAGTATGGTCAATTGTGACTTTTAATCTCTGAAAAAACTAGTTATATCTTTTAACCCTTGAAGTATTTAAAAAATCAACTTTTGCACCCTCCGTCCATCATTAAACGACGCGTGATGCTCAAACTGACGGAAGGCGCGTGAGACATTTTTCTCACAAGCAAAACGGCGTCGTTTTGGCTCTAAACGATGTAGTTTTGGTCAAGGGTTAAACTGAAAATTGCCATAATTTAGTTTGTATTATTTTAGAAAGTTTATGGACTAATCTGAATTTCTTCCTCTTTTTCCTTGGGCAGCCTCATCCCCTCCTCTGCCACCGTCCATTACCATCCATCCCCACCCAAACAATAACTCCTCCTCCTCCTCGTTCTCAATGCCGCTATTGCCGGCTACGTTTCCAAACACGCCAGCTCCGATGAACTCTACACCGCCATAGCTGAAGAGTGAAGGAGAGAAAGAAGAGTGAAGGAGATCTCAGCCTTGGTCACCAAAAATCGAATCTGTAGAAGGGTAGAGAGAAAGCGATTCAGCAAAGGAGGCCCATTTTCGTGTTGGAAAAAATCTAATTTTCATTTTGGGGATTGGGAATTGGTTTAATGGGCTTCTTCTTCTTCGCGATAAAAATCAGTACAGGGAAAGAGAGCAATGATTTGGAAACAAAAAATAGCAAGCTCATTTTGAATTTCAAAAACCCATTTGAGAAAACTGAGAGAGCACGATTTAGAAAGGGGAGCTGGTTCATGTGTGGTGTAATTGGAAGTTGGATCATTTTTTTATTTTCTTCTTAGTTGTTTTTGGGTTCTAACCAAGGTAAATGCTATGAAAATTTCCTTTGTATTTTCTACTGGTTTCATGAGA
>CATIWJ010029415.1:0-15388 GCA_949640765.1 Croton laevigatus
AATGTTGTTTTTGTGTTTCAATATTTTTTTCTCCTTCAATAAAGTATTAATGTTTCAAAAAAGAAGACTCTTATTTACTATTCGTTAAGGGAAAAAATAAATTTGCCAAAAAAATCCCCAAAATTATAGAGTTAAAAAAAAAATACCATATTCTAAAATTTAATATACATATATAATACACTTATCATAAAAATTATAAAACATACCAACACCAAACGCTAATATGAATCTATTATAATTGCGTTTCGCAATAGTTTTTAGCTAATTTTTAGCCTTTTCAGAATGTTAAAAGCAAATT
The DNA here is from genome assembly GCA_949640765.1 of Croton laevigatus. Taxonomy (NCBI): domain Eukaryota; kingdom Viridiplantae; phylum Streptophyta; class Magnoliopsida; order Malpighiales; family Euphorbiaceae; genus Croton; species Croton laevigatus. Next base: position 299 of record CATIWJ010029415.1, read on the forward strand.
TTTTTTTATAGCTTTAAGTTGTGTTTTAGTTGGCATTTGGGTTAAGTAACATTTTGTAAAAAATTAATTCTTTTAATTTCTAATTTTTAACATTTTGTTAATAAATGTTACAAATAGTTAATAACTATTTAAATAACTAAATACTAATAAAATATCTAATTTTGTTGAACACTAAATACACAAATATATTCGATCCTAAAAGGAGCAAGCTTCAGCTCAATTGGTCAAGACGCTGAGCTTCTCCTGATAGAGTCCGGGTTCGACTCCTACCCTCCTTAGATTAGGATAGATTTATGGCTATCTATGTAATATATATATATTTGACCCTAAAATGTGTATATGTATGTATATTTAAGGGAAAAAGCAATATGAATCTATATATATTAAACAAAGCAACAAGAAATAAAGAATATCCAAATAAAAAAGTACACAAAGAATACCTCTAGAATAAGAAAATGTAAATATAAAAAAAAAAATGTGTACCAGATTTTCTACAGCTACATATAATATACTAACTAGTAATACTATATTATTTGCTATTTGCTTAAAAGCACCTGTATTTACTTTGAAATTACACTTAAGTCCATTAACTCAAATTTTCCATTCAGAACAGAGCTTTAAAGCCCATTTTATAGCTAGCGGTGGCTGGTTTTATAAACAGAAAAGAAAAAGTACCAAAGAGGCTCATTTAGGAACCAATAAGGCTAACAAACTCAAGTCCATTTTCCATTTCTTATCACTATCCTTAGCCCAATCAAGTTTTTCTTATACTAGGAAATGATTTTTACTTTATTAGGGCTTATGATGCAATTTTAATTGTGGAAAATTGCTCAAAATCCCATCTTAATTTGACTCAAATTACACCTATTCTACTTGCCATCTTTTTTGTTCAATATGCCAGTAACTTGGTGGTTTTTTTTAATCAAATAGCACAATTTAAGTAATTTTAAGAGGTATAAATAAGTTTTCACTACATGAGAAATTGAGCTATTCGGCAAAAAATGACAAGTTTAGGGGATATTTTGAACAAGTTTTCTTTAATTTTCTTATATTTTGAGATGATATTAAAAAAAAAAAATTGAGGATTAAAGGAGAGAAATAGGTAGGATCAAACTCGAGCCAATACTCCGAGCCACCTTTTATCTTGAACGTTGATTAATTTCATTGCCAATTGTTGGATAATTTCTTTTTTTTAAAAAAACCATTGATATTTGTAAGTAAATAAATGGTAATATTAATCTGATTTATGATAGGGTCTATCCCTTTTATACAAGTGACACTATTTATATACACCGTGAGTGTTATCTTAAGATCATTTCCAATTCAACCATGAATTATTCTAATAGAAGTGACACATTATAAAAATAGAAGATTGGAATAAAAATTCATCTCCGACCCTACCTTCTATTTAGAGTTATATATTTACATTTTTTTTTTACATAGATACTCTATTTTATCCCAGAAAAGAGGTGTCTTGTCACTTGGGCTTGAGTTGTATATTTACATTTATTGGTTCTTTAATAGACTAGGTCAATTTATATTTAAACTCCATCAATTATATGCAAATGATTTATAACTCAAATTGTTAAAGTGATATGCTTCTCTAGTTTGAGATCACAGATCACGACGTTCGAACTCTAAGATAATATAAAAAAAAATTAATTTACCGATAAAAAAAAATATAGATTTATGTTGATTCCGCACACAATTCATAAGTGTCCGACCTTACAAAAGACAATGCCACTATTAGAAAAAACATTCAACAATGTTTAAAAATGCCTACAATTCTCCATTCCTTTCAATTTATGTAACCAAATTTAACACATTAGTTTTGGTACATTATTAAATGAATTACATTTATTAATTTTAAATTTTATGAATTATAGAATACACATTAAGACTTTTTTTTTTTTTGAATGGTTTTTATTTTATTTAATTTAAGAATACACATTAACACCTGTTCACATATATTATATTTTCTCAATTTAATAATTAATAGTAAAATTTTTTTTACCAATTTATATATATGATTAAAACTAAATTATTAGTTTGAGAAATAATTTTGCATAAATAAAAAAATAGACAAAAAAATCTGAAAGAAAATATTCCAAAAATATAGTATTATGTTTAAAGGGAGCGTGACAAAAATATTCTAAAAATATAGTATTATTGACATAAATAGTTCGAACAAATTTTCAATTGACAAAAATAGTACGGACAAATTTTCATTAACAAAAATAGCCTATTTCATAAATAATTAAAATAATCATGTAAAACAGTAATTATGTACAAAACTATACAACAGTTGTATAAAAATGGCACAATAAATATAAAATGAATAAAAAAAAATTATGTACAATAACTATACAACAGTTATACAAAAATTATTTAATAAAAAATCAATAAAATCAATGAGAAAACACATAAAATCGATATAAAAATATGAAAAAAAATTCAAAAAAATCAAATAAAACAAATCTTGTACACAAACTGTTCAATAATTATAAAAACTGTTCATCTTCAATTGCAATTATCAAAAATATATTGTTCCATGCACCAAAACAACCCTTCTTTTATTGAGGCTCCAAATCTACATACAACCTGCAAAAAAAAAAAAAAAAAGGGTACAAATTGAGTTCATAATATTTATACAATTTCTGCATAATATTTATACAATTTCTGCATAATATGCATTCATTATTAATCAATTTTTGCACAATATGCATACAATATCTGCACAATATACATTCAATTTCTACACAATTCCTGCACAATATGCATACAATTCCCGTATAACATGCATTCAATTTCTACGCAAACAAGCATGAGCATCAACATCACTTAGCAACTATAATACGACAAGTATTATGAAATACAAAACAAGTTCAGGCACATTTCTGCTGCTGCATAATGATAAACCGTCAAGTTGATCTATTCTAATTAACTTCACTGGATTGCAAGACTCATAATATACAAAATGCTAATAGATTAAAAACTACTGCAAGTAAATTTCATGTCTCATGTTTGATAAACAACATTAATGTTCTTCCCTTAAAAATGTAAGAATTAAATGCTTGGCAAAATACCATTTTGCATAAACATATCACTAAATAAAATTAAATATACTTCACATTTCATTGTAACCAGTCGCACAAAAACCAGTGAAAGTGGAAACACTTTTTGAAATTTCTAAAACTAATTTATCAATTATCAATAAACAATAAAAAAGCAAGCACAGTAGAAAACTTCAGAAATAGGCAGGGAAAAGGCAAATTGACCTTACCGCCGTCAATGAGAATCAAATTGTTGCAGGGACGAAGATAAAGGTTTTTCTTCGATGGTGAACAATCCAAAAGGCAAGGAAATCGCTCTCCAATATGATGCATAAAGAGGAAGCCTACCATTAAAGCCGTTGTATCCATAAAATTCCTGTATAGTAATATTGCAGTTCAAATTCATGTATTGAATTGGAACCTGGAACGCCTTCTCAACATCAGTTGCAGTATTCTGATGGTAACAAAGCAGTGAACCTACAGGGATGCGCGACTCCTTCATAGCATCAGTTGCGTTTTCATCAAGGCCTGCCAAAGAGAGAGCATAAGCATAATGACAGCAAAATGGTAAAAGAAACTTGCAGTATTCTGGTAGCAACCAAACACTTTAACCATAGTCAAACTTATTAGCTAAAAAGATAAAAGAGAAAAAAGACTCAAAGCTCTTTGCACTGCTTTATGTAAAATTTCATATTTGTAGCCAACCATTGCAAATGATTAAGCTCATAATTTGTTGAATTTAATGTTTAAAAATGAAAAATAAGCTAAAATTGAGAGGATTGAACATAAATTATCTTGCAATTACCTGTATGTATAAAGGTCGATGGTTCTGTATAATGCGTTGTGAGAAGGAAACTAACTTGCATTGCATAGCTTCTTCAAAACCAGGAAGCCTAGCTTCTTCTTCATTCAAGTCCTTGAATCGACAAAGGACTTGGCTGTACACCTCAACCTTTTGCCCATGACTTCGACTCTGACACGGCAAAAAATTCACTGCTCTGTTACTGCAACTCTCCGTATCTCCAATCCAAAAATAAAAACAAGAACTACTGGCAAACTAAATCGCCTTCAGGTTTCATTACTTTGAAAATGGTGAAAGAAGATAGAAACTTATCAACATATCAAAGTCCTTGAGAGACAGAGAAAAAGAGTTCGCGCAATCAACATCCACAGCGATCTCATTGCTACAAAGAGTAGAGCTCCGATCTGATGAGGAATCCAAGGAAATCGAAATTAGTGATTAGGTTTCTTCAGAGATTATCGAAGAAAAATGTAGCTTGTTACGGTGATAGAGAGAATGGAGTAAAGGTGAATCCGTGAGAGGGGAAAAAAAAAAAAGGAAGAGAAACAAAATTGCATTGCAGCGGGCTATTACTTTCAACATTACTCTATTTTTTTTTACTAAAAACATAGTTAGGAATATTTTTATAAAAAAAATCATAAATTGGGCATTTTTTTTGTCAAATAAAGTTAAAATAGGACTATATTTGTGGTTTTTCCATGTTTAAATCAGACAACCCAACGGTCCAACCCAATTTATAAACTTGTCAAAATTGACCACTGACTATTCGTTAACGTCTGGATCAAACTAAGCCCATTTTGAATGAAATAAAGATCTAAATCTCACACTGAATCGCCTCCGAGCTCCGACCTCTACCTGAAACGCCGGCAAGCTCCGGCGAGCTTTGATGTAAAACAACAAGTTCCGCTTCTGCTGATCCGTATTAGTTGCTTGTCTTCGTTTTGTTTTGAAGGATTGTTTGATCTCAGTGAGGTTTAACTTCCTTTCTTTCTTCATTTATTTCCAATTTCTTCACCTGAATTATCTTTTTCTATTTCTTTCCAATCTGCATTTATGATTTATTTTGAAGTTTTTTATTTGATGTAATTGTTGAATGTGTAGGTAGCAGATTGAGTGAATTTACAACATGCAGCGAATTCCAGTAACAATTGAGGAACAGCTTATTTTGAAAGCAATAAAAGAGGAATGTCCGTGGGAGAATCTCCCAAAAAGGCTTCAAGCAACTCTTAATTCTAGAGAAGAATGGCATAGAAGGTTAGATTTGGCATTTTTAATTTTCTGCTTTTGTAAGAAAAGTAGTACTATTTCTTTAGTGATTATGCAATTAAGAATAGGGAAACGTTACTGTGTTATGCTGTTGGAACCTGATAAGATCCTGAATAAATTCTGATTCTATCCACTGCTACAACTGCAATTTTATTTTGCTGAATTCTGATAATGTTAAAATTAGTTAAGCTTCTACTATGGATTTTATAGTTTGGGTCTTTATTAAAAGTGAAGCTTTAGTCCTAGTTCAACTTATGATATGAACTTCCTTCTTTTGGTCTTTCCCTTTCCCTCAAATTTGATTTTTATATCCCTGTTTTTCTTTCTTCTGCATGCTTGTTGTTCGTGATGCAGGATAGTTGAACATTGCGTAAGGAAAAGACTCCAATGGAATACATGTTTTGCTCGCAAAGTGTGCAAAGAAGGTGAATATTATGAAGACATGATGCGTTACTTGCGAAAGAATCTGGCGGTGCGTGTTGTAACTGACAAAGTGTTTAAAGAATATCCATATGAACATGTCCTGCTTTGATTGGAAGGGTTTTCATGATCCTGATAGCCACTCTTTTTATATTTATTAAAGCAATAATTTAGTTATTCTTTGGATTTGGAAGATTAATTTGTAAGATTGTAACTTGAAGGTCAACTTTAGCATGCAATGTTATTTGGTTATGTACTTCCATAGAAGTTTTATGCAGAAGATGTTTTTGTCTATTGTTGCCAAATTTGTGCAATTTAGACCTTTGAGACATAGCTGTCCAGAGGGTCAATAATTCAAGTGCAACATGCATTATCGTTGTTTGCTTTGCAATGTTATCTGTATATCACTTATTGCTTTCATGAAATGCAGTTGTTCCCATATCATCTTGCTGAGTATGTTTGCCGCGTGATGAGGGTATCACCTTTCAGATATTATTGCGATATGATATTTGAGGTCATGAAAAATGGTAATGGAATATTCTTTTTTTTTTCTGTAAATTTGAATAGGGTGAATTGGTCAACCATTTGATTTTCAACTCCTACTAGCTTACAATTAATGAGATTCGACATGTTTTTCTTTCATAAATTCTCATGTATATTAATATTGTTTCCAGAGCAACCATATGACAGTATCCCAAATTTTAGTGCTGCGGATGCCTTACGGCTTACAGGAATTGGGAGAAATGAATTTATTGATATTATGAACAAGTGCAGATCAAAGGTACTCAATCAACTAACATGTATTCATACATATTAATGTTCTTGAGGTTGTGCATGTATCTATGTAAATATTTAGATAGTCTATAACTAAACTGAACTTAAACACCATAGTATGTTGATTTGCAGCATATCTCTAACTTGAATTTTAACTATGACAATTGGAAATTGGAAACGTAATCCAAGTTCCACTTCCTCACCCCAGCATATGGCTTGTGTTTGTGTTATTTGGGGTTGGTGTTTGAGGGGCCAAATACTTATGCAGATGCTAATTAATGATATAGACAGATTGCAATAACTGTTATCTTTACAGCTTTGACATTTTGCTTCAAATATGTCTTATTTTTTATACAATCAGAATTTAGTACACCTGTATGTTCTATAATGTATAATAATGCTCCCATAATCAAGTCATGCGAAAAACACTTCATTATTTACTTGGCTAAATTGCTTACAGCTACATCTGCTTTGCAATATAAACTTTTTTACTGGTCCTGTATTATTAAGACCATTGAACTCATTTAGCTCATTAATATTTTTCATGCTGTTATTTGTTATTGAACATTCATGATTATCTTACCACCACTGGCTTTTTTGGTGCCATTCAGAAAATTATGTGGAAGCTAAACAAGTCTATTGCAAAAGAACTTTTGCCTACACAACCAGTGGACTTTACAATTGAACCATGGTGGGGAGTCTGTCTAGTCAACTTTACATTAGAAGAGTTTAAGGTGAGGTTTCCATTTTTTTTTTCGAATGTAAATTACCTTTAGTTTTACAAGCACACACTTGCACAGGGTGTGCACATGCTCGCCACATCTTCATGTATGTAGGTAGGTATATGGATGCATACACACATGCTCTAAGCAACTGATGGAAAGTTCTAATTTCTTCCATAACTTTCTAGAAACTTTCAGAAGAAGAGATGGCAACAATAGATAAAGTTTGTAAAGAGGAAGCTAATGCATTCATCCTATTTGACCCTGATGTTATAAAAGGTCTTTACAAACGAGGATTAATTTACTTCGATGTACCTGTCTATCCCGATGACCGGTTTAAAGGTGAATGTTTTGCTTTCTAATCATCTTCTTTAGGTTTTTCTTGTTTCCTATTTGATGAATGTACCTATATTGTATCCTAAAAGTTAATGTTTGAATCGCATTTTGCTGGCTTACATCAAGTTGTTCATACTGTCTCTTTTACTTACTTTAAGGCTTTGAACTAGGTTGTGTTGGCAAACATATTCTTGAGTGTCTACACGGTTACAAATGAGGAAGAGAAAGGGATGGATGTTAATGCAAGTAGAGGAAAGCAAAAGAGAAGTTATTAGAAAGTTGTACTGTTATTTGGAATTGTCATTCTATTTCTAGCATCCTTAAGGAGCTACAATTTTGTTTAAAATTCTTTAGAGAGTTTTGATGGTTTAAAATTGAGAGAAAAAGGTTACATCACTTCCTTTTTTCTAGAAAAAGAATTTTCCAAGTGCTATGAAGTATTTGGATGGAGAAATACACTTATATCCAGAAGCAGAGTGTGAATCTCAGTTTGTCATAGGGCAATGCAGTGTTTTGGGCTTTTAAGTAGGTTTATGCGTTTGGAGCTTTAGAAGGGTATCTATCTTTGGAAGGCATTACTCTTTTTAGCTTTTATTTTATTTTCACGTTATACTTGTCTTTTGAGTAGTATAGAAGGCTTTCTTATCCTTTATGGTGGGCTTTTTTTTTTTCTCAATGATTTTTTTTCCTGACACTTATACAAAGACAGTTATAACCTATATTAATTTATTTATAATTCAGAGTTGAAAGGGAAAATAATTTGGAGTGTATTGTATTTCACCTTATTGGAGAGGAATCAAGGGAAAAGCTATTTCCTGTTCCCTTTACATGATAAGTATGTACTAATGTGTCTTGATGTTTATATTTATCACAAAGAAATTTCTTAATAGAAACTTGAGCAAACTAAGGAGTTGGCAGTCCTATAATATCTCAAGAGAATGGGACATTTCAATTCCTCATAACAAGTAATGGAATTTTTGGTCCATAAATGGAATGAATATTATTTGAAAATTCTGACTTTGGAGACAAGAACTTGGTTACGCTGGCAAAAAATCTTGCTTGAATGTTCTCATGTCAAGCTGGTGTAGAGGGAGAGAGAGAGAGGAAAGGATAGTGGGATAAGAGAAAGTCGTAACTGCAGGCCAATGGCCAGACATTGTAAACTTTGACTCTAAAATGAGTAAATAACAAGCTTGAGACCCGTAGCTTAGTTACCATTACCAAAATAATCTGGTATACGCAGTGTTAAGTTATATGACCACAGGAAGATTCATCACTTACTGTGCTGAGAATTGTCTTTGATCTATCTGTTGTACAAATTTGATTAATAAAACTAAAGTTTTGGTCCCACTGGGCATTACTTGGGGGCTGGATCCACAAAATGAAACTCAAAGTTTCCAGGATCGCAATTGCATAGAAAGCCAACTGAATCCCTCTTTTCTTCCATGCATGTCACATTCTTTAGTCATATTCCAGATTCAATTGCCATGTGGTTTTGCCATGCAGCATGTTTGATTATTCAATGCTTACATAATTATGTCAAGTTTTCTTGAAGTCTGAAAATATTTGGTTGATAGGATCCTCATAAGCTATTCATGGAGAAAAAGAACTTACATGTTTTTTGAAGCCTGAAACTTTTTGTAAATAGTTTCAATTTTTTTATTGCTTTTTTAAAATACGAGTCAAAAGTTTGTTCTCATAATATGTTATTGATAATGATTCTATGATCTTACTGCTCTTGTCCTCCAAATCGGAAGTCATTTTAACAATATTTTCTGTGGTTCAGTTTCCAGGCTTGAGGGGTTTGTTTCAAATAGGGATCAGTCTTATGAGGATCCTATTGAGGAGTAAGGCAATTATTAAGATAACTTTTATTATTGTTATTATTTGTTGCCAGCTACTCGGTGTGAAACTAAGATCCTTATCAAAATAATCTCCTTTTTCAGGTTACTCTATGCAGTTTTTGTGGTTTCAAGTGAGAATGCTACTGTAGCTGAACTGGCAACAACACTGCAGGCTGACCTTTCTCAGCTGCAGTCAGCTGCATCCTTTGCTTGTCGCCTGGGATGGGCACAGAAATTGATTGATCCAGGATCTGTTCTTCAAGATACAAGCTTACCAGGATCCCTCAAAGTTACACTAAGTGACGATGAAGATGCTTCCCATGCTAGTATAAGTTCAACGTACATGTCCACTGATTTTGACGCTGCTCAGCAAGGAGATAATTCGGGAGTGGAAAACTATGGGCCACGTTCCAGCAGCCATGTCCGTGTTGCTTTTCTTGTTGATGCTAATATAACTTCCTACCTTATGATGGGATCTGTTTCGCCAGGTGCCTTCTCCTTCCAGTCCTTTTATTTTCTTTGTGAATTTAAAATAAGAAAAATAGATTGACCAATTGCAGAATAGACATCAATCAATAGTTTGTTTGCTAATAATGCTAGGGGATTTGAAGACCATCCTTAGATCTATGGTTTTTGTACTTTAAATTTCATGGTCTGAGAAATTGGATGCACTCTGTTTTAATGATATTAAATGCTAGATTTGTTCAACCCTTTATTCAAATACTGATATTAGTGACTTTTGTATGTTGTAAAGTAACTTTTTTATTGCTAACTAGGTGGTCTCTCACAAGTTCTTGTTTGATTCATTTAAAACAAGTAAATATCTTTGAGCATAATTTGCTTTTACTGTTCTTTCTCAAATTATCATTTTGAAATGTCTTTCACTTCTTGTCTTGTCTCTAGGTTAACATTAATTTTAATCTCTCAGAACATTCAAGCTTTTCCCCTGTTTATAAATGAGTTCTGATGCTGTAAACAAAATGGAAATGTACATCTCCTATTCTTCCTTTCAATTCGACACTGCACTGAAGTCAGTAGGGATTTGTTTCTTTTTCCCTGGTCCAATATTATGTCACTATTGGTTGTGTTCACAGGGCTCTGGTGCCTGTCTGCTCTTTTAACTTTTGAATTCTTTGGCTTCTACTGAGCTCTTAGTGATAGATCATTGGTGCCAGGCTATGATAGCTATGTTCCATTCACACATATCGAGGCATTTACACATTTATACATCCTTATTTCTGGATACAAGGTGTTACCGAGCTGCAATTGAGTTTTATGGTAATTGTGTACTTGAGTTATTAGCAATCAGAACTAAAACTTCATAAAAATTATCTTACAGTATACCCGAATATGGTACAAACATGAAATGCACTGCGCATGACAATTGTTCAACATGTTAATGTGATCAGGCTGTGGGTTAAGATGTCTAGAGCATGTTTGGGAATGTCTAATGAGTTGAAATAGCCAGTCTAAAATGCTCTCAACTGACTGCTTAGTTATCTATGAAGATTAGTTGTTTTAATTGCTTCAGTTGGAATTAGGTAATGAAATAATTGCATCATTTGCCTTTTGTCTGATTGTCAACTTGGTGAGACATTACTTCAGCAACTAGACGCCTATTAGTGCTCCCAGTGGAAAGATTAACTTGAAGCATACCATGGTGCCGTCTAAATTTTCTTTTAGGTTCTTTTCGGAATATGAAATAGTTCCCATGTCACATTTGCAATAATTTTATATTGTTTCTTGTTTTGCTCTTTTTTTTTTCACAGGCTTGAAATCTCATGCTGTGACATTGTATGAGGCTGGGAAGTTGGGTCATGCTAGCATTGCTGATCTTTGCAATGATCTGAGTACATTAGAAGGAGCAAAATTTGAGGGAGAATTGCAGGAATTTGCTAATCATGCCTTTAGTCTTCGTTGTGTCCTAGAATGCTTGTTATCGGGTGGAATTGCTACTGATACAAAAGTAGAGGAAGTTTGCAATAACATTGACACTTCAAGCAATGATGAGGCTGCTTCTTTGATTGCTGATATTTCATTGACTGAGAAATCAGGGAACTCTGGTGCTATTGAAGATGATAAAGCAGACATTGATCATTCCCTTAGGTCAGGGATGTCCCTGGATAACTCTGATGTTGGTGAATATGTTCCTGGAAATACAGGCAAGGAGACATCTGTTGTTTTACGGAAAGACCCTTCAAACGAGGTATCTAAATCAGACATAAACATCCAAAATGATGAGAATCTTATTCCTGGTGAAGGATCCGATGTTGGAAGAGGAACTTCAAGGAAGAGAAAGAAATATCGTGTGGATATTCTTCGCTGTGAAAGCTTGGCTGCTCTTGTGCCAGCAACTTTAGATAGGCTGTTTCTTCGTGATTATGATATTGTTGTCTCTATAATTCCCCTTCCTCATTCTGCAGTTCTTCCTGGACCAAAAGGTCCTGTCCATTTTGGTCCGCCTTGTCATTCATCCTTAACTCCATGGATGAAATTGGTGCTGTATTCAACTGTGGGAAGTGGGCCTTTGTCAGTTGTCTTGATGAAAGGACAATGTTTACGTTTACTTCCTGCACCATTGGCTGGTTGTGAGAAAGCACTTATATGGTCCTGGGATGGTTCTGCAGTTGGAGGGTTGGGCAGCAAATTTGAAGGGAATTTGGTCAAGGGAAATGTACTTCTACATTGTTTAAATTCACTTCTTAAATCCTCAGCTGTCCTAGTGCAGCCTCTTAGTAGGTATGATCTTGATGAATCTGGAAGGGTCATTACCATGGATGTACCATTGCCCCTCAACAATTCTGATGGTTCAATTGGTCATATTGAGAATGCATTGGCTCTATCTGAAAATGAAAGTTTGAAACTTAATGCCCTTTTAACTCAACTGACAAAGAAGATGGGGTTGTCAACAATTGGCTATATTCGACTGTTAAAGCTTTATAATGAAAGAGAGTCTGAACACTTTACACCTGATGATCAGAAGTATGAATGGGTGCCATTAAGTGTGGAATTTGGGATGCCCCTTTTTAGTCCAAAATTATGTAACAACATATGTAAAAGGGTTGTATCATCAGAGCTGCTTCAATTAGATTCATTTACTGGACATCAGGATGCAATGCAAGGCCTAAGAAAAAGGTTGCGTGAGGTCTGTGCTGAGTATCAAGCAACAGGTCCTGCAGCCAAACTTCTGTACCATAAAGAGCTATCGAAAGACACTTCTAAAAACCTTATGAACTACGCCAGTGGAAGATGGAATCCCCTTCTGGACCCCTCTTCTCCCATTTCAGGAGCCTTGAGCGAGCATCAGAGGTTAAAACTTGCTCATCGTCAACGTTGTCACACAGAAGTCCTCAGTTTTGACGGTAGCATTCTGAGGTCTGTCCACATCACTGAGTTTTTTTAAGTTGGCGATTCCTTTGTTTGCTCTATGTAGTTGCTCTTTGTTTTGACATCCTCACATAACAAAAAATTTTCCCAGTTAGAAGTATCGAGGATAGTCTGGTGCCTCATAGTTTGCTATTGTTGCTACTATTATTTTTCTGGTTCAGTTTAAGAACTAAAAATTTTCCACATGGTGCAGATCATATGCTCTAACTCCTGTATATGAGGCTGCAACAAGACCGGTTGAAGAAAGTTCTTCCCCAACTGTCAATACTGTGAAAACTGATTTGGATGAGGCTGATAGTAAAGAAGCAATACTTCCAGGCGTCAATCTTATTTTCGATGGTGCCGAACTGCACCCCTTTGATATAGGTGCTTGCCTGCAAGCTCGACAACCTATTGCATTGATTGCAGAGGCTGCAGCAGCCTCAGCTTCTTCTGCTGCTATTAAATAGACTCTCTTGGCAATCCTGCTTGGGTTGGATAGATAGAAAAGACTTGGTCTCAATGCAACACATGGAAATTGTGAAACATCAAAACCTCTCATACAAGTTTGATGATGATGGTTTGGTTCACTAATTGCATACCTGAGATTGCTTATGGTGCACCAGCTTGGGCTTTTGCAAGGTAAATGCCTTTTTCTTTGGGAGATTTTAACAAACATCACTTTTTGAAACTTCAGTAGAAGTTAATGCCAACAATTTTCATATATTAGGTAAATGTCATATGTTCCAGTATGATATAGGAAAATACACGTATTTCCGTGTATTTCTATTTTCACAGTCTTAGTAAATATGTATATTAACTTATATATAAAAAGAAAATACTTGTATTTACCAGTATCTAAAAAGTGACATTAACTTAATATTTGAAAAAATATGGCATTTCCTAAATATAAGTTTCAAAAGTTGACATTTACTTAATATTTTAAAATATATGACATTTATTAAAAATAAGTTTCAAAAAGTGAAATTTACTATAATTTCCCTTTTTCTTTTGTTTGATGAGAATTCACAAATTAAGTCACATTACTTTTTTAGGACGTACCTTATTCTTTAGATTTATAACAAAGAACTAGAAACAGAAATGAAATTTCGTTGTTCTAATTTTTAAAAGGATAGTTTCTTCTCGTTCCCTTTCTCTTTTGGGTGTTGTTTCACTTGAATTTCAAGCACATTTTCTGTATCCGCCTACACATTTTCATTTATAATACTTCTGCTCCACTACCTTCTCCTATCTATTCACTCTAAAGTCTGTCGCTCGTGTGTTTGATTTTGGCATTTTTAGGCTTACAGTTTTTCTTGGTTCAAAATGCAGGGGATCCCATTCAAGACCTCAGCTGAATCTACAGTTTTTCTTGGTAATGTGAAGCAAAAAATAGTAAAGAATGACGATTTCCATCCCATCCGATGCTTGTAAGCTCCCAAGTCCTGATGCTTGATTACTAAGAATAATCGCCTTTTTTGCAACATAGTATTGAGGAAACAGCAAACTGCTTTCTTTACCTTGAATATCTAATCTAAATGTGAAGCCTATTCTACCTGCATATAGATTTTGGTTTAATGATTTTCTATTGGTACACAAGCATTGAGGGAAGATTTTTTGGCTTTGAAGTGCTTAAAAGTTATGGCAAAATGAACATGTATTTTCTTGATTCATTTTTGTTAATGAAATGGAATAGCTAAACTGGTGTGTATTTTGGGTCCGATATTTGAAAGTTTATTGAACTCTCACTAATTCAATTTGAGTACTGTAGGGCTCTTTATTTTTAAGGGAAATTATACAGATCTCGGATGAGAAAAATATTTACTTATTAAAAAGTTATGTTGAACTGATTGATGATAGATAATATATACTGCCGTTCTAGATTATATTTTACAAATTTTCAATTCTGTTATCAGTTTTCGATACCATATTATGTTATCTGTAAAACTAAACAGTTTTGAGTGTTTTTACATAAACATACAGAACACCATCAAACGATATATTGTTGGTTGTCTAAACACAGTTTAATTTTAAAACATATATATATATGTATATTTATTGGTCTGGAATGATTTGCATACATTCTATCATAATTCACTTTCCGAACTTTCATAATAACAGCTGCATGCATTATTACAAATTAAATCCTTACCTTGATAAGCATCATTTAATATTTTTACTACTTTTTGAAAACCCAAATGTGCATGTGAAAATTAGGGTTTCCCATCTTGATTATTGACATGACCACCGTATGATTGTCTTGGAATACTATGGTGATTATTCAAACCAGGTTCAACATTTTCTGAATTAGTTTCCTTCAACTTCTCCATCTTCTCATTTTCCTTCTTTTCTGCCGAAATGGACGACTCGCCGACGCTTAGGAGATCTTCTCCAACCATCATCGCCATTCTCTTGTTCATGGCAAAAGAGAAATCTGCCATCACAAGAACAAACAAAAAGAATGCTATAAACTTCATAGCTATAGAAATTGATTAAACAAAGCCTTT
>CATIWJ010029471.1:0-10485 GCA_949640765.1 Croton laevigatus
ATACTTAGAAATAGGAAGTTAGGACACCCATATTTGCTCCATGCAATTCCAACAAATATGTGGGACAATCAATTAATTTAGTCCTGTTTCTGGCTATGTAACTATCACACTTCAATTATATGCATATAATTATAAATTAAGGAAGATTCAATTTTTGACTAACAAGGACACAGAACCGACTACACAATAATAAGTATAGTGCTCCATATGGACTGCATAATAGAAACAATTTTTCCTTGGAAACGTATACCGGATTGGCGATAAAATAAAAGAGTTGGCCATGGTTCATTTTGGAACCGTGAATCTATGGTTAATGGTTCGTTAAAGTGGTGAAACCTTAACCTGTTTGGATTGAGGGTAAGGGAGGGTAAGTAAAAGTAAGGAGGGGTAAGTTCACCCGTACCCCTGTTTGGAAAGAGGTTACGCAAAGGTGCACAAGGGTAAGGAGGGGTAAGCCTTACCCTCCCTTACCCCTCAAAACTCCAATTTTCTTATCCCTCAAATTGGGGTGTTTGCAGAGGTAAGGAGGATAAACTAACCTCTTTTCAAATATCGCTAATTTTTTAATGTACCCTTCCTTACCCTTTCTTACCGTTCCATTAATTACCCCTCCCTCACCCCATCCAAACATAGGAACTGAACTGTGGTATTGCAGTTTAAAAACAGTTCGCAAACTTGCAGTACGATCATGTTCATAATTCAAAAACGCGTTGGTTCACTACCAATTCCAGTAGTTCAACATCTCGATTTATGGTTGGTTCCAGTAGTTCAATCCCTAAATTCTGACTGTTCAAAACTAGCTCACGAATTGATTCCAACAACGGTTATGGTTCGAAGAATTCACAGTTCAAGATATTAGTAAATCTTGAACCGAACTATATACAGTGTCATTGTTTGAACCCACGCTTGGTTATCTTTATGACAAATGTTTAGTACGGCGTTATATAACATAATTATAAGTTGTACTATGATTTTTTTAATTTGTATATTATTGAAAGTCTTAAAATGTGATTAGCCTTAACAAAAGGCTGACGTAGGCTTTATATAAATAGTAAAACCCAAAAAATCTCACGTATAATAGGATCCATTGGCCCAGCTTGACAAGAAGACTCAAACCAGGTTAGGTTAGGAGGTTGAAATCAACAAGGTGACATTCCTTGGGCATTCACACCCCTTCTCTGGGTGCGACTTAGAGGAGTCTTAAAATTATAAAGAAATCCATATTATATTACATCTTTTACAAAAGATAATGTTAGTGATCTCACTTCTGGATGATATTAATAATGTTTCACAGAAATTGATATTGTAATGTGTAAATTCGTATACATACGTGTTCAATTACTATCCTTCCAGCTTTAAAAGTTCCATTTGCTTCAATCATTGTTTGGTATTACTTACTTAAGCTTGGATTAGATGATATTGCTTAATTAATCACAAATGATTAGAGAGAAAATCACAAAGTATAATCCCACTTCACAAAAAACAAAACAAATTAAAAAATTAAAATCCATAAAATTTGGCCAAAATAAAAAGAGTTATTGCGCAAATACGTCAAGCAAACTCCCAAAAACCAAAGTCGGAATGGCAAAGCTTTAGTTATTATCACACAACACCAGAGAGAGCCAAAAAAAGACACAAAAAAGAGCAAAAGAACAACAATGTCAGAGACATTTTAATTTAAAATCATCTTATTTCCCATCCTTGGATCTCTATCTCACAACAAAAATGAAGATCTTCTGCCAAAAACCTCCAAACCCTTCTCTTATCCATTGCTTGTTGCTCCCTTTGATCCCTCTCTTCTCAGACCAGACTCTGTCAAATTCAAACTCCATGTCCATGTCTTCTTTTTAATTTACAGCTAAGTTTTCCATTTTTTATTTTCTTTGAATATGGCTCATCACATGAAGGAACCAACCGTACTATTATACCCAGATTCAAGGTACATATCTCCATATTGTGTCTCAGTTTCTCACTTCTCAGTTAAATTAGCCCATACCCATTCCTTTCTCTCAAATGGGTATTTATAGTTTCAGGATTTCTCATTCTGGGAAGCAGCAGAACCTGGATTTTTTGAATTGGGTTTCCCTTTTTATGAACATATATAACTTAAAGGTGAAATCTTTGTAAAATGGTTAAGCCTTGCTGGAGACCTAGAGTTGATGATGATGACACTAGTGGAAAGGTTGATGGATTATTATGGTATAAGGATTTAGGGAACCATCTTTATGGAGAATTTTCAATGGCTGTGATTCAAGCTAACAATTTTTTGGAAGATCAAAGCCAACTTGAATCAGGACCACTGAGCTATTCTGATTCTGGTCCTTGGGGGACTTTTATTGGTGTATATGATGGTCATGCAGGACCTCAAGCTTCAAGGTTTCTGTGTCACAATCTTTTCTCCAATTTTAAGGGTATGTAAAGTTTCCTCCTTTTCCATTTCTCATAACTTCACTCTGAGTTTATACAACCTCAATACAAAAATGAAAATTTTGATCGTTTTCAGTAAAATTAGCAGTTTGATATTAGAGGGTGTATGGCATCGCTAAAAGCACCTTTTGGACAACTGTTAACTTAAAAGCCAGATATTACTTGTTTGTTTATCTTTTTCGTGGCTTTTAAGCTATTTTTATAGAAGCAGCGAAATTTTAATAGCAGTTTCATATTAGTATTTGTTTTGTGATGCAGAAATCGTGTCTGAGCATCAAGAAATATCAGAAACTGTAATAAAGAAGGCATTTTTAGCGATGGACGAGGACTTTCTCGCACTTGTGAAGAAACAATGGCAAAGCAAGCCTGAAATGGCATCAGTAGGATCTTGCTGTTTAATGGGAGTTATAAGCAATGGAACATTGTATATAGCCAATGCAGGAGATTCCAGGGTAGTTTTAGGCAGAAAAGAAAGAGGAAGCCGACAAATCACAGCTGTACAATTATCATCAGAACACAATGTAAATATAGAATCCGTAAGAAATGAACTTAAATCTTTACATCCTGATGATTCTCAGATTGTTGTCCTGAAGCATAGAGTATGGCGTGTCAAAGGCATTATACAGGTAAATCTTCATACTTTTTTCATAATAAAGCTTTTTCTTGTATGGAATATGTAGAAAAGTACTGAATGGATTAAGCATTTTGGATTTGCAGGTTTCAAGATCGATTGGTGATGCTTATCTCAAAAAGGCAGAGTTCAACAAAGAACCTTTACAGTCTAAGTTTAGAGTTGCTGAAGGTTTTAATAAGCCAATTCTCAGTTCAGAGCCATCAACTTTAGTGCATAAACTGCAACCACAAGATCAGGTCCTCATATTTGCTTCTGATGGCTTATGGGAGCATCTTAGCAATCAACAGGCTGTCGAAATCGCGCAAAACTTCCATCGTCACGTAAGTTCTAATCCGAGAAACGTTCATGTTTTAAATACAGTCTTCGCATTTGATTAGCATAACTAGTATTTTAGCAGCAGACAACTGTTTAGAAATAACAGTTAACAGTTATACTAGCAGTTAGATATCAACATCAGATGAAACTTTCATAACATCTAACTGTTATGCTACCGTAAAACAGTTACTAAAAACATATAACAATTGTTCAAACAGTTTAAAAACTAATACCGAACAGACCCTAATTACCAGAGGTCTAACATATTTTCTCCACATTGGAATGCAGGGAATAGCCAAGAGACTTATTAATGCAGCACTAAAAGAAGCAGCAAGAAAAAGAGAGATGAGATACACAGATTTGAGAGAAATTGGTAAGGGGGTGAGAAGACATTTTCATGATGATATCACAGTAGTGGTTGTGTATATCGATTCTCACATGATCAGTCCTACAAGCTCCTACAATGGTTATCCATTTTCGATTATAGGAGGAACCACCCCAGCCTCACAGATAAGATAGGAGAAAAGAAACAGTTGTTTGTTGTTAGGACATAGTAATGACTTCTTAAGTTAGAACTCCAAAAAGTACAAAGATTTATTTTTAGCCTTATATTTTGGAACGCCAAGAAGCTGGATGTATTGAATCTTGAATATGTATATAGGTTCATCACATATGGTGGTTGAACTGTTTGGCTCTTAAAACTGCAAAAATTGGTTATTTTCAATAGATAAGAAGTGCATAAATCTATATTGTAGCTAGCTTTTTCCCTGATGACCAATCCATTGGCCAAATCTCATTCAAGACATTCAATTAATATGGTAATCAATTTGAGCCAAATCGAATGTTAAATGAGCTTTAAAAAATTTAACTAAGTTCGAAAATCGAACTCCAGCTAGCTCCTTCAGAAATAACTAACCAAATTCTCGAAGAAGCTTGGTGAGCCAAACCAGCAAAACACACCAAGCTCATTAAATAAGCTCAAACTTAGCTTGTTTATAAGCTCTACTAGATGAAAACTCAGCATGTTTATGTAACTGAATTTTATCAAACTTCTACCAACTGAACTCGGAATAGCTTACAAACAACTCCACTCAGTTACAACTCTTGTCAGTCTTCTAAAACGACACATTGCCAAAGAATTTGCTCTATCATCTATCAAACATTCTATCAATCAACTTCCAGCACTAGAATTCTACAAAGGGTAAATTTCAGTTACCTATACTTACAAGCACCATCATGCTGAAGTGTCCTTTCTATTCATAGCATTTCTTATGAAAACATACAAAATTCGAATTTATTATCAGAAAGCTTATGCAAGACAATGATCCACATCTCTATAAATTAATATTTTTAAGATTATAATATTTTATTATTTTATAAAGATATTAATTAACTGATATATTAATATTTATTAATTTTAAGAGATTTTTGTAATTGATCGACATTAAATAAAGGTGAATAATCAATAGCATATTGAATTACTCAGTTCACACTAGAAATTTTGAATCCAATAAAAAAAATTAGAGACTAAACTTAAACTTTAGAAAAAAAACAAACAATACTAAAATCATATCTCACGAAATTATCTTTATTATATTTGTACAAATTTATATAATTATTACTTTACAATATTAATGAAACCCTATATTTATACATAAGTATTTTAAAAATATATTATCTTATTATCTTATATTAAATTTTTAACCTGCCTAAATCGGAACGAAAGAAAAATATTATTTTAAAGAGTTATTAAAATCTTAATTAAATTACATATTAGCAGAAATAATGAATATAGCAAACATAAACACAAACACCATTTAGCAAATAATAACATTTACATGTTTTCCAAATTAAAGCATTCCATTCCAAAATATTTGAACATGAACTTGAATCCAGGCGCTGCGAGCCAAAAGAAAAAGGACCTTTTGAAAAATAAAACTACACAACCAAGCATAATAACAATCCCAATTATCAAAACTACCCTCCATTCCACAAAATCCTACCTTGCAGCTCGATCAATTAACTGTGAAGCCAGAATGAAATCAACAGCACCTTTCCAGTGTTTACTAAACTTAAAATACAACTGGGAAAATAAGATATTCTTTAAGCAATAAATCACACATCAAATCCGAATCCTACTTTCAATGTGATAAATAAGTAGTTACCATTGCAGTTCACCAACGAATCTTAACTTTAAATACATTTTCAAACCAAATTCAGCATTGCATATCCAAACACAAGCCTCAAGGTCAAACTCAGACAGCAGTGTTAAGTGACATATGTACTTATTTCTATCCAACTATAACATTTCTGTTGCATACTAATATAGTCCTTTTGAAAGGACCTATGAATAAGGAAGCAATGTTCTCATGCATTAAAATGATATGATATGAAATTTAGGGGAGAGAGAGGAGGGATACTTAGGAGTTGACCCACACGGAAAAAAAAAATGATAAAAAGATATGCATGCTTTATATTTTATTGCTGATGCATTCCTGATAAAAATATTCATTACCTGCAAGTGTAGGTTTCTAAGGAGGCAGTTAACTTACTTGA
Organism: Croton laevigatus; assembly: GCA_949640765.1. Lineage (NCBI taxonomy): Eukaryota > Viridiplantae > Streptophyta > Magnoliopsida > Malpighiales > Euphorbiaceae > Croton > Croton laevigatus. The sequence goes on from CATIWJ010029471.1 coordinate 5,933, forward strand.
CTATCCTACAACCAAAATGCCAAAATGACCATATATATTTGCTTACGTTAATCAAAATAAGACCCATGTCCTAGCATTTTCTTTCTCCATTAGCCATTCTGCAATTGAATTTGAATCTTACAAGAACCATACCCCACTGCATAGAGAAGCAGAATAACAAAATTTCAACAGTCAGGTTCCTAAGTAAATAGTGCCATTATGCATACTTAACACTGCTGTCTTCTGATGGATCATGAGAGTTATGTCAAATGAGAATCAGCAATCATTAGGCACTTAATGCAAATTGTAAGACTCAAGAAAAAAAAAAAAAAAACATATCAGCATTATAGTCTCAAGACCCAGAATTCTAATGTTAGATTTTAAGGCAAGTAAACAAAAAAAAGGTGGCTGTTGATTTCTTTAGGCCTCACAGTAAACTGACATGAGGAGGAATACCAATAACCAAAAAGGAGGAATACTGATGACCAAAAATGAGAAGTCATTGTCACAAGACTAAAAATGCTGTTAGTGCCTGTATATGTAGAGAACTCCGTTGGAGAATGCAAACTGCAGCAACCTTAAATTCATGTTGGATATGAAGATAACAATAGATGCCACTTAGGAAATCATGAGTTAGAACACTACGATACACCTGCCAAAATTAAGAAACAAAAAAGATTCTGTCAAGCAATTTCAACATAATTGGTGCGGTAACCACTAACGGACAGCATACATTTGATAGTACTCACCTAAATATAAAGGGATAAGTAGGCTATTTCTTTTCAGGATCCTCCACCAGCCTTGCCAGCAATAGCTGCCTTCTGATTTAGAAACAAAAGAAAATTTCAGTAAAAAATTGTTATTGGGATACAATCACAAACACAATTCCCCAATGAAGAAAGTATATATATTAGTATCTCTTAAGGAAAGATCCATACTGGTTCAACATTTCCTTTGCCATTTGTTGACAGAGACTTTGATGAAGTTTGTGAAAACCTGGATAAAAGAGTAATACATAAGCTTTCCTCCACTGTTGTTATATTAAATTAAATTCTATAAAAATAATCATGAAAAAATTGTATAGCTTAGTAGTAGAGAGAAAGTGAGTGTAAACCTGATATCTCTTGCTTTCCGCTTCTCTTCTTCCTGCGCATCTATCTTAGAAGTTGATGAAAACCTTTCAAGTCTAGCTTTTTTCTTTGCTTCCTCTTCAGCAGAGACAGGAAGCCCAAACCTATAAAACAAACAGAAATTAAAAAAAAAAAAAAAAGTTCATTAAGAAGCTGAACAGTGACTAGAAAGACTATAACTTCAAAAACTACATAACCAAATACCTTTCAGCTCTAGCCTTCCTCTTAAGATCCTCTGGCTCAGAATTCTTCGTTGTGGCTGCAGTGCCAAACCTGCAATAGATGAGGAAAATGAGAAATGAATCAAGGGTTATTCAAGAATATGCCAATTACAAAGAAAGAAAAAAAGACAGTTGTACTTGCACATAGTAAAAAATCTTTTAAAACCCAAAACATAGAGACAAACACCTAAAGCTCAAACATGTACTTGTCTAGTACGTCGCAAAGAACTTCCTAATATCCAGGCATAGTGACAAACAGCCACACAATAAATGCACTCTCACATCACATAAAGATTCATAAACAGTAGTAGCTTTAAAGAAATGTGATATTTTCTTTGAATGCAAAGTATGGAATGATGAATAAACCATTTTTTTTTATCAAACGTTCTCCATCAATGTATAAAATAAAATAAAATAATTACCAACATATACATACATTCACAGGCAAAGACACAGCCAAATATTTCGAATTAGACAATTCAAAAACCTAACTATACCTAAAAAAATCAAGACTTCCAATATTCCAAATTACCTTTCAGCACGAGAATTACGCTTCTCTTTCTCAGACAACTGAACAGTGATTCCAAACCGTTCAGCTCGACGGATCTTTTTCTCGGTATCAGAAACTAGAGCGTTATTCCCCGAAAGCGACTCGACAGCAGAGCCTGAGTTGGTCTTCGAAACCTCGCCGTCCTTGTGGTCGTCTGTACTTGAATTGACATTAGTTGGCTTGGCGACGCTTGAATTGTCGACTCGATCTGGATTGGGTGAAATCGTAGTTGTGGCGTCTAGGGTTTTGCTAGGGTTAGTCTCCGAAACAGTAGAATTAGCGGAGGTGAGATTCGATTTATCGGTTGCCATTGATGGAAATCGGTAGAAATGGAAGACGTAGAGCAGGGAGATTTGACTGAATGGTTGGTTTTGGAAAATTGATAGGGTTTGTAGTGTCGGTCGATTTGGGGATTTTCTGAATTAAGTATTATCGCTGGAGAAGACAAGGCAGAAGAAGACCGGTGGTCTTATATTGGCGGTCAAAGTATTCCACTTATAATAATGAGGGGTAATTTTGTCCAAAAATAAATACTACTATCCCCGTTTTCAAATAATTGAGACTTGACACTATTTATCCACAAAATTTTACAATAAAATCTGATCAAAACACCCCTAAAAGCAATATATATTGGGCCCCATAATGAAGAGAGAAGATAAAATTTTGGAAAAAAAATGTGGCCACGTGCAGGTATTGCTGCAGAAAGTACAAGTTTAATCAGAGTTGATGGTATCGCAACTATCCCTTGTCATCATTCCTGACGCGCCGAATTTTGTTGGTTGCAACCTAAAATTTCTCGGGCAACTATTAGAAGTTTTGGGGCAAAATTGTGGCACCTAAAGCATCCAAAATTTGTCTCCTGTTTTCCCCCAAATTCGAAAAAATGATGAAAAATTTAAAAAACGAAATTTTTAAAAATGTTTGATGATTTTAATGCGTTTACAACTATAAATGAAGCTTTAAACATAACAAAGCATCATACAAAATGAATCAGCAGGAAGATTAAAATGCTGCAACTCAATGTGTTGGTAGGAAAAAAACATAAAGTCTTATCATTAACAAGTAGAAATCACTTGCTTGCATTTGCTGACCAAAACCTAAGGAAAGGTGTTCAGACCAAAGAATTCATGGCAGAAGTTACAGCCAAGTTCTCCTTAAGTAGGGCAACCTATTACTCTTTTGTGGATTTGAGTTGTTATTGTTATGTGTTGATTGAGTGGAAATTTTGATTTTAAATTTTGAATGGCCAGAGTTTAAGGGAAATGAAATTTTCAATTGCAAATTTTTTAAGAACAGTGACAACTCTTTTTTTTATACCATTTTCGTTCATAATTATTTCCTCATTTTTTCTTAATTTTTTTTTTTTGTTAAAATTTAGCAAATTTGCAACATTTTCAATCAATTTTGGGTGCATATTTTTTACATTTTGCACCATTCTTCAATTAATGTTATAGATTTCTTAACTTTTGGCCGCATTACATGAAAAGACATGCACCCATATTAGCCAAAACTGTAACACCTTAATTTTTGAATATCAATTTTTAATTAAAAAGGATTAAATTGACAATAAAATTTATTTTGAAAGGTATTTTTGAAATTTTGATCCATAAGTATTTTGGTAAATAATTAAATAGTATGAGGGTAATATAGTCCAAATATTATACGAAAATTGACTGAATAGTTAAAGATATTATGGTATTTTTAATTGAAAGGTATTTTTAATAAATAAATAAATAAATATTATTATTATTATTATTATTATTATTACTATTTAAAAATTAAAAAAAAAAACGAAGAAGGGTGTTCGTTTTCCCTTCCCTTTTTCTTCCTTCACCATCGATCATCATCATCACCGAACCAGCAGCGACAAAACCGACTGCCGCCGCCACAGCATCTCCGTCGTGCCACAGTCACCGCCACCTTCTTCTCCTTCATCTTCTTTTCCTCCGGTCGAACTAAAGAAACGAGAGATCAGATGAGAGAGAGAGTTGCGACGGAAGAGAGAGAACCGGACTGCCGATGCCATTATCCAGCGATCCGGCGGTCGGTTGGCGATTTCGAAGCTAGATTCAGACTCCTCAACGTCTAAGCTTTCATTTGATGCCATTAGTTTCTCCGATCTACACCGGAAACGGCGACCGAAGGCAAAGTGAACCGATTATTTTCGACGAAGGTTTCGGTGCCTTCTGGTGGTCGGACGGCGAATTTAGAGTGAGACGAAGCCAACGGTGTGTTCGGATTTGAAATCCGATAAGAATTGCGATTTTTCCGGTGATAGAGTGACCGGAGTATTCCGTCAGCGGCGACCGGAATATTCTGTCGCCGGCGACCGGAATATTCCCTCCGGTGAAAATTTTGACAGACCCTATTCCGCATCGTTTCGACGAGCTGAATCCGAATTTGAACTCCGTTTGACGAATTGAGACCCTGAACTACCAGAAATGTAAAGTTCGCAATTTAATTATTAGAATTTAAATTATTAATGCTTTGAATATTAAATAGGATTAAAATTGGAAATAAAATTAATGGAAGATGATTAATTATAAATAAAGAAAATAAATAATAGACGAATTGGGAATTAAATTATAAAATGGAATTAATTACGGATCGTAAGGAAGTACGATTGAAACAAATTAATAAAAAGAATTCGATTTATATAATCGGCTAACAGAA
>CATIWJ010029473.1:0-24195 GCA_949640765.1 Croton laevigatus
TTTTATTATCACGTTATCCGTCCTTAATATGGTTATTTCGATCCTCCTATAATTGAACTCTGTTTGACTAATAGATTTTGATACTTTATAATTATTATTTTAATGTTCTTTTTACTTAATTTATCTGTCTTTTTTTTTATAATTATTTTTATCATTATAAGTGTAGCACTATTTTTTATATTCTTTATCTAAGCTCAGTTTGTTACGAACTATTTTACTTTGACTCCCATTCCAAATAAACTCTATATTTCTCGTAGATATTTGTATTTATTTTCCTTATCAAAAATCTAGTTCTATCATAAACTATTTTACTATATAATAATTTAAATGCTAGGGTTCAATACTGTCACGCGCGAGACCGGGTGGTCACGAGCTAGACGGGCCTCAGGAAGACCATCGTGAGCGCGACAACCACATGAGGTGTGACCGTCGCGTGCGCGATGAATGCCATAAAACCCCCCTGTTTCTCCTTTCTCCATATAGTAGTCGCGAGCGTGACAATCACATCAAGACGTGATGGTCGCGAGCGCGACACCTGATCGGGATGTGACAAAAAATGTCTGATACTTTAACCAGATTTAATTATTGATATCATAACACTTAAAAATGCGTGTTTTAAATGATTTTATACTGTTTAATTCTTTAAATGATTATTTGATATTTTAATGAAAATTTGGTGAATAAGATTTTTATAGGCCGAATTATAAATGTGGTTTATGGCAGAAATAATATTTTTAATAAACCAGTGATTAAAAATACTTTCTTAAAATAATTTGATTAATATGATTGTTTTATTAAAAAGTATATCTTCAGGAAAAAAAATATATTTTTGAGGAAAATAAATATATATATATATATATATATATATATATATATATATAAAGCATCAGACCTCTTTCTCTTTGAGTTTCGGTTCCTCTTTCTTTTTTTCGGACTATCCTAACATCATCCAATTTCAAAATTATAAGATTAATGTCCTTTAATTCGTATTCTAACTTATTTTTGTTTAACTACTCTCATTTATTTTCTGTTTAAATCTTTGAGTTCTTATCAAATAATTATTAAATTAAATTTTTTGTTGATTATCCTTAATAAAATATTCAAATATTAAATATTTAGGTCTTTAAAAAATTTTATACCAAATTAAACTCATTTGATAAATTTTTACAATATTTTGGATTTAATTGTAGTGTCCTTATTATTTAGGTGCTTAAAATACTTATTTATCAAATAATTCCAATTTGATCAATTAATTAAACTGTTGATCTAAATTGAAAAGACAAATTAAGTTTAGGAGTCCTTTATCTAAAGGAAATAGAGCCAATGGACCTAAATGCAAATGAATCAAAAGTTCAAGGAGCAAAACAGAATAAAGGGAGAGTTTGAGTTGAATTTTTCTTTTAATTTAGTCCAAAATTCAAATTTTGGATATTATTGAGACTGACCTTTTCGAATTGGGTATAATTCAGACAAAATTAAAATTTTGATATTTTAAGAATTCGATAAAAGTTGAGGGCATTTTATATGATATTTTTATATGATTGGCCCTAAAAGAAAAATAAATCTTATCATACGCAAATCAAATTGAATTGAAAATACAAAAATCAGTACATTTGTCATGGTGGACCGGCTACTTCTTGGAATTTAATGGTAGGCCGTAACAAGGAAATAAAAACGTGCCAATTATTATGCATGGCAGGACGGTGTCGGATAAACCACCCCAACAACAACAATAATTAAAATCAAATTTCCTTTAAAAAAATTAAAGTCAAAATAATAATAACTTTAAATAAATAATCAAAACCATTCATTATACAGCTGCTGGAAGAATCACGTCTGATACACGATCCATATTAGGCCGGAATTAGTCGGGGTAAAACCTCAAAAATCAAGTAGCTTCCAAAAAAAAATCAAAGTAATTTATTATTGCCATTTAATTTTAAAAATACTAATTTTTTTTTTTTTTGGAAAAATTATTATTAATTCCGGAGCTGGGCTAATATTATTATTTAGTAATTTGTTTTCGATAAAATAACTCTAACATCACTATTTATTGTCTCCTTCCAAGGCAGTTGCAAAAGAAATACTACCTTCAATTTTTTTATTTTTTTACACCCTAAAAACACAAATACCAAGAAATCACCAATACCAATACACTATAATAATAAACAATTACTAATCATTTATAAACCTTACTTTTTCACTAATACTAATAAAGAAATAATAATAAACAATTACAAAACTTATTATAAATGAAAATGTAAATAATTGAAAAAATTTGTCAAAATAGGAAACATAAAGAAATGAAAAAACTGGAGGTAGTAAGTAGCCTAAATATTGGGGTTCCTTACAATTATGGAATTCAAATCCAAGGAGAATAAAACTAGTTGTATAGGTTTCTTAGATAATTTTAGTGATATTAGCCAAATATCATGAAAGAAATTGAAAAAAATAGTTAAATTTCATGGATGAAATATTAATACTAGTAATAATCATTGAATGAATCCAAAGTGTACTAACGGAGAAGTTATTTTGTCAAAATCTAGGGACATAATATCAGACAAAACTATTGAACGAAAGTGCAAGTGGGAAGAGTTTCGTACAGTGAAACTAAAGCATGTAAATAGGATATTATGAGCAGCTCATTTGCTTGTCTCAAAATCCAACAAACTGTAACATTGAGACAACCACGTAACAAGAATCTACAGTCTTGAATAACATATTCAAAATCACACGCTAGGAGAAGAACTTGCATTGCATTGTGAGTAATCCATTTTAAAATCACCTTCCTGTGTTTACGGATTAACTTGCCCACTAGAATATCATACTCTGGAAATGTTAGTTTATTTGTTGGCACTATTTCTGGAGTAGCTTATTAGCGTGACATTAGGACTTAATTTGTCTTTCTTTATATCTTAAAAAATAACATAAATTTTCATGTAATTTTTTACTGTTTTACTAGCATTTTAAAAAATTATTAATCCACTTTATTTTTAATTTTTACCGCTTTTATAAATAAATAGTTATTACAAACAGTTTCGAATCTTATTTATAATTTAATATAGTTTTAGTGAATTTGAATATTTGAAAAATGGCATATATAGTCAAATATTTTACACATATGTTTGCATTTATTTTTGTTTAATATTCAAAATTAAATTATTAAAATATGTGATTTTTCAATATAATAATAATAATATTTAATTATGCTAATATTATCAAGAAATTAAGATAATTTCAAAAAAAAAACACTTAATATTATTAATCATTGTAAAAAAGAAATATGGAACTAAGATACTACTTGCTACTCCTATCATTGACTGAAATTCATGTTTTGCACATGTAAATTTAATCCTCCACAAACCAATCATGACTCAAAAGGAAATAAATTCAATTATTCATTATATTTTTAGTCAAACCATTTGTCTCGCAGTTATGTTTTTTTTTTTTTTTTTACTTTTTTTTGACACGCATGGTAGATTTTCTCTACAGAATTTTGAGATCAATTTCAGTTATTCACAATTCGCAAAATTTAATTCTGTATTATAAATTAAATATAAAATAATTGAAACTTTTGAATTTACAGTCATATGAAATTTATAATACATAGTCGATTTCTGTGAACTACAACCTATTAAAATTGATCCCAGACTCAAAATAAACAATCTAGCATGCGAGTCAAAAAAATAAAAAAACAGTGCATGTCTCACAGTTCTCGAACGAAAACAGTAGAAGCACCCCTATATTTTTTCTTATCTTATTAAAAAATGACTAATTTCCACTACTATAAATAGGGTACATGGGATAGCCAAACCTACACCATCCCCTTCTTCCCAAACCATCTTCTTCTGTAACTCTATCATCACTGATCCTTTCAAAATGAAGAAGCAGCTTTTCTCCATGCTGCTTATCTTTTCCTTCCTTTTCCATTTCTTCTTGGTCACTCCCGCCGCTGCGTTAAGCAAGGCATCCACCGTGATTGTTGTCGGAGCTGGAATTTCAGGCAAGAAAAACATATGCTAAACCTAAAACCTAGTAATAAAACATAGTATAATTTTTTAATTTATCCATCCAATCCTAAACATTTTAAACACTGACTGATTCAGATTCGAGCAGGACATGACCATTATATATGTTTATATTAACTTTGAAGGGGTTATTTTTTTTTTTTAACAGGAATTGCAACAGCTAAAACCTTGCATGAAGCAGGAATTACAGATATAGTGATCTTAGAAGCATCTGATAGGATTGGTGGACGTATGAGGAAAGCTAAATTCACTAATCTTACAGTTGAAATGGGTGCTAATTGGATGTTTGGTGGAGGACCTGTTACTAATCCTATATTAGAATTGGCCTCCAAGATTAATCTCAGACTTTCTCAAAATGACTACACTAATCTCACCTCCAACACCTATAAACAAGAGTATATAATTTAAAACCTTCTCTTTAAGTAGCTTTTTTTAACGTCTAGGTCCTCAAAAATAATAAAATTACACTAAACGGTCGAAACTGAACTATTAAATTATATATATATTATATACTGCATCTCTAAATCATATTTATTGATTTTTACTACTATAAAAACATAAATGGACAACAATATATAATCCATAATCAAATTTTAAGCTCCAAGACCCTTTAAATATGAGTTAGGGATGCAGTACAGATTGTTTAAATTTTGGATCATTATTTTTTGATTACATGTGTACTTGAAAAAAAATTATTGTACTTACATGTGTGCTATATTTTTAATTTATGTTTGTATGTAAATTTATAGGGGTGGGCTCTACCCAAAATCTTTGGTGGAGGAAATTGATGATGTAGCCACAGCAAGAGATGATTTTTGTGCAAGCTTTTCAAGAAACTTATCTACCCTAAACAAGGATGAAGATGTCTCAATTTTAGCTGCTCAACGCATTTTCGGAAAGTAATTATTTTACTTCATTTATATTCTATAATTCCAACTCCAAACATTAAAAAAAACAAAAAACAAAAGAAAAACAAAACTTGTTATGATTTAGTTGATCTTCTTACATTTATTCTACGAAAGTAGAAAGTTGTGAGAAGTCAAAGCTTTAGAAGAGCCTGGTTCAATTGCTCTCTATTTGTGGTGGAGCCAAATATTTCATAATGGAGGGACAAAAAAAAATTCTAAAATTTGAAAGACAAAATTGAAAAATCACCAATATTAAAAGAAAAATATGGATTTTTTTTATATAAAAAAAAACTTTGACTAATTTTGAAAGAAAATTTTGACTTGGAGATGCTAGTGTTCTCATTAGCCCCTTGAATCCGACACTTCTCTCTCAACGATAATAGTAGGAAAGTACTTAGAGGAGTTTTATTTGATTGTTCATGACTGTAAAATTGGGACCAACTTATTAATAGTCTCCCCTATATTAAACAACGGAAGAAAAATATTTACTACTATTATTTATTTGAAAAATTTATGGACACAGGGAACCAAAAACTCCACTAGAACAAGTGATAGACTATTATCACAATGATTATGAAGATGGAGAGCCACCAAAAGTAACAAGTTTGAAGCACACATACCCTAGAAATGAGTTTGAAGATCATGGAGATGAAGAATATTTTGTGGCTGACCCAAGAGGTTTTGAGACTATTGTTAAATATCTTGCTAGACAATTCCTTTCTTCATCTGATCCAAGGCTTAAGCTTAATAAGGTAATTAATTAACCCAAAACATAAATAATTATATTATTTTTTTCCATCATAAAAATCATTAATTTTTCTCTTTTTTTACCGAATTTTTCAGGTGGTTAGAGAAATAAAGTACTCTAAGGATGGAGTAACTATAAAAACTGAAGATGGTTCTACTTATATGTCCAGATATGCCGTTGTTAGTGCTAGTCTTGGAGTTCTTCAGAGTGATTTGATTCAATTCAAGCCACAATTGCCTGTACGCTTTTTTTTTTTTTTTTCGGGCTTTCAAATTTTATTTATTTTACTAACGGAATAATTAGTCTTTTTACTAATCTAAATTTGTTAAAATGTATCAGCTGTGGAAAAGAGTTGCAATCGCAGACTTCAGTATGACCATTTATACAAAGATTTTTCTCAGGTTTCCTTACATATTCTGGCCTACAGGAAATGGAACTGAGTTCTTTCTTTACACTCATGTTAGACGCGGTTATTATCCACTTTGGCAGGTACTATATAAACCGTGCTCGGTAACGTCTTTTGAAGTAGATTTTAGTGTTTTAACTATTTTTTATCATTTGGTAAAATAATTTTTTAATATTTTTTTATTTTAAGCTTTTAGATTTTAAAATTTTGTAAATAGTTGTAACAAACAGCTAACAGACACCCAAATAACAAGTTTTGCCAAAACACACATGACTTTTTTTTTTTTAACTTAAGAAAAGAAACTACAACTTCAAATTTTATTTTAAAAAAAATCACTATTTTATGTTAAATTTGCTTTGTGCAGCATCTGGAGAATGAATACCCAGGATCAAACGTTCTGTTCGTAACTGTAACCGCTGATGAATCGAGAAGGGTAGAGAAATTGTCAAATGATCAAATTAAAGCAGAAGTAATGGAAATTCTTAGAAAATTATTTGGTGAAAGTATTCCAGACCCAATAGCAATGTTTGTGCCTAGATGGGGTCAGGAGAGGTTCTACAAAGGCAGTTATTCTAACTGGCCTGACAGTTACAATCAAGAACGTAAAAATCAATTAGCTGTAAGTATTAAATTAAATCCATATAAAATCTTTAATTTCAAGAAATTATTTAATTTTTTTACTAAAGTATTTATTTTTTTCATGTTTATATAAACAGGATCCTGTTGGTCGAGTATACTTTACAGGAGAGCATACAAGTAACAAATATTTAGGATATGTAACTGGTGCTTATTTGGCAGGTATAATCAATAATCTATGATCTGACTTTCGCTAGAGTTGATCATGAGATGGATTTTGCAAAACCAGTTCCCAACCTGTTCGATAAAATGGAATATTCACTCTATGATCTACCCTTCAACGGGTTAAGTAAAGTGCGGATAGGGGAATCGATTTACGGTATCCGGGCATCCGAATTTTGTTACAAAAATTTAAAATTTTAAAGAAAAATACATATATTTTGATATAAAAATATACCGTAAATCGGATTGCAAACTTTTATTAGCAAGACGGGTTTTATCTGGCCCTGTGGGTCGGGTCGGGTACCATGATCAACTCTAGATCTGAACTAATCAGTTGATTAATTATATAATTGATTTTTTACTATGGTAATTAAATAATTAACTAATTGGTTTTGACAGGTCTTGATACTGCAAAGGATTTACTTGCATGTATAAAGGAGAAATCTTGCAAAGGTCAAACATTGTCTGAAGAAGGAAATGTTATAAAGATGAAAACCCAAAACAACTAGTAGCTCTATTTATATGCTTTGAAGCTAAAATAGGAGGTTAATTACCTTTTTGGGTATAGAGTCTCCTAATTAAGCTGCTTGTTAATTAAGTTATGAGGGTATACCCTCCAAGTGTACTAGCACTTTGTGGTTATGAATAAATTTCCATTTCCATAATTTCAATCTATTGCAATAATTGTTAACATCTATGAAGTGAAAACAACAATTATTAATAAAAAAATATCATAACAAAAAAATTAAAAAAATAAATAAATTTATCAAGATTAAATTACTACAGGAATGGATTAACGATATTTAAACACTTGTCTCTGAATCTTTTTTTTTACTGTTGTGACAAAAATGATAATATTTTAAATTAGTAATTTAGTTACTGATCAATAATTTACCAGTCCGATAAAATAAATTTGATAACTGAAAACATTCAGTAATTTTCAAGAATTTCAATAATTGGTAAATGAAAATTGAGTACGATAATTGGTAGTGAATTTTCAACCCTAGCCTATGACAGGGCAATCCTTTCAATTCGATTATCTACATTCACAATGCCAGTAGATTTGTTCACAATATTCTACGAACTACATTCACTAGCTCAAATAAATTAGCAATTGTGATTTCAAATAGTAATAATTCCTTGATTGGCTGATAAAAATTTTAAAATAGTTACTAGACTAGACTTAGTTTAATTTTGTCTATGGACACAAATTTTCATTTTGAATATTTTAAACATAAATTATATTAAGTGTATTGTTGGTTTTTTTTGTATTCAACTCTCAAGTTTTGGATCATTTTGGTGACATTTACGAGCTTAACGTAACAGGCCAACCTATTATATATATCTATATATAGAGCTGGCATTGTAAATCAAAGAAGATGATGCCAAATAGGCTTCTTTGGAATCTTGGCACAAGAAAATTGCATCTCACAAACAGTTACATAACACCTTGTTTTTTACTCCAACAAAGAACACTATAGCTGTAGTAAGCATTTTCAGTAGAATATTTGAAGATTCTATCAAGTTTTTATTAACCCATTTTAATTTCTTTAAAATCATACCATTTTCCATTTTTACAAATTATCATTGGATTTTATTTTGACTATGGAATTTCCTCAATCACTCAACAAACATTTCCTTCTTATTGTAATTCTTCATTCTTCATTTCTCTTCCATACCGCAATTTCGCAACTCGAAAAAAACGCCATTTTTGCTTATAAGTCTAACTTCAATAACCCAATTTTAAGTGATCCAGCCAACGATGCAACAAACCCTAATCAAGGTTGCCCTTCTTCTTCTTCATCATCATCTTCCAAGATTAGTAAGATAGGAATTATGCTATTGCTTTTTGATGTTATCGGTTTCGTGGCGGTTTCTTTGCTTTTCATTCTTTACTCCAAGAGAGCAAAAAGATTAAAAAAACTGATTAAGATAATTAATGATGTAGAACAAAGCAAAGAAATAGGGTACGGGGACGATAAGGAGGAGGAGGAGTATACTAGCGAAAAGGTTTCGCGGGTTGAACCGATCGAAAAAGAGGTTCAAGGAAAGGAAATTGTGGTAGTAGGAGAGCAGAAAAGAAATTTGATATTTTTAGAAGAAGAAGTGAATTTTGAACTAAATGATTTGCTAAAAGCTTCAGCTGAAGGGTTAGGGAAAGGTATTTTTGGACATAGTTATAAGGCTATGATGGATGGTAATAAAGTTACTGTTGTTGTAAAGCGATTAAGGGATTTAAAGCCATTAAGTATTGAAGAATTTATGAAGAATTTGAATGGAATTGCTCAACTTAAGCATCCAAATTTGCTTCCTCTTCTTGCTTACTATTGTTCTTTGGAGGAGAAATTGTTGGTATATAAATTTGCTGCTGGTGGAAACCTCTACAATCGCATTCATGGCAAGTTTATTTTATTTTAATTTCTTGTTTTCTCTTCCACATTTCTCACTCTTTCTTTCTTTTAAAACATGGGAAAATTCAGAAAAGTAAAATAAAAGTACATTTTTTTTTTTATAGAGAACGTCTTACCGACACTTGATGTATATAACCAGTTATATATCAAATTAATGATAATTCACTGAAAAAAAAGTAGGCTATGGAGGTAGTACAGAATGCAAGGGCACTTATGTCTTTTCAATGGAAAATAAATTGACAAAAGAATAACATTGCTAAATTATAATTGGTTAGGTGTGTAATCGAGGTTACTCTAGGTTTTTTTCACTTAACATTCAAGGGCTACATAAAAAAATGTTTTGGGTTTTGAACGCCTTGTATGTTTAAGTTTTTCCTAAATATATTATTAATAATAAAAAAAAAACTTTTAGCAGTTTAACTGTTAACATAATCTTTTTTTTTTTTTTTTCTTTCTAATAGCATGGAGAAAATTGGAGATCATGATGATCAAATCATTGGTCTAGTAATTAAGATTGCTTGGAGAGATTTTCATATAATTAGCTTGAGCATCTAGTATACATGTTAAATTGTTATTTATTTAAACTTAAACTATATAGCAATGCTCGGTAATACAATAATACAATGCAATTGCGATTACGTTGCATGAATAAAATTCAGTCAAGGTAATCATAATTACATTATATTACGACCTACGGGAGACGTTAATTGGTCATTAAATTTGAATCCGACAGCTTATTGAATGAAATTTTATCATCAGAGAGCTTATATTCTTGCTCTATATCCTATGCAATATGTAATGTAAAGTTATAATATTACTTACAGGAGGAAGAGGCAATAAGGACAGGATCCCATTTCGTTGGAACGACAGATTATCAGTAGCAAGAGGAGTAGCAAGAGCCTTAGAATATCTTCACCTGAACACCAACATTACCCCCAAAAGATCACCATCATCTCCAACCACGAACATTAAAATTCCACATGGAAACCTGAAATCAACAAATGTACTTCTTGACAAAAACGACATAGTTTTAGTATCAGACTATGGATTCTCCCCACTAATAGCTCAACCTATTGCCATTGCAAGAATGGTTTCTTACAAATCGCCCGAATGCCTGCAATCCTGGAAACGGGTTTCGAGAAAATCTGATGTTTGGAGCTATGGTTGTCTTCTTTTAGAACTCTTGACAGGAAGAGTTCCAGCTTATTCTGCTCCATCAGGAGGTAATGGAGTTGATCTTTGTAGTTGGGTTTATAGAGCTGTTAGAGAAGAATGGACGGGTGAGATTTTCGATCCTGAACTGTCAGGGCAGAGAAATTCTACGGATGGGATGTTGAAGCTATTGCAAATCGCTATCCAGTGCTGCGAAAAGTCGCCGGAGAAGCGGCCGGAAATGACTGAAGTTGTGAGGGAAGTTGAGAGTATTAGAGTTGTGGAATCTGCTGAATCAGACGACTCGTCGTTTGACCAATCGTTGACTGATGAATCTTGGTCAAATAGTCATTCTGGAACAATGGGAGATGAAAGGTGAGAAGGGATTACAATAGTTTGGATTTTCTGAAATTATTATTGGATTTTTACTAGCTTATGAAAATATATAATTGTTATTTTTCTATTGTGAAAATTGGATATGCTAATTAATTTATTTTCCTGAGTTTGTGTGAGTGTGTGTGTTTTTTTTTTTTTTTCTAATAATAAGTTGAACATGTTCTTAATGATTGCTAACATGTTCATTCAAAAAAAAAAATGATTGCTAACATGTAATGTTGGTTTTTGTTTTTGTTTTTTGTACAAAAACATGTAATGATGTTAAATTTGAATCAAATATATGTTTTGAGCTTAATTTAATACGGATTCGAAATATATGTTTTGAGCTTAATTTAATACGGATTCGAGCTGTTGAATCGACATCTTGCAATAAATATAGGGTAAGACTGTCTATATTTATATGTACTAGTGTGCAGCTCTTTTCTAGACCCTGTGTAAATATAGGATAGTTTCATACACCGGGCTGCTCTTTTTATATATGTTAAATTATAAAGAAAATTAGATAAATAATGTTGGATTGGTACAACAATCAAATGGTTGCAAGGAACAAGTTACAGAAATTACGTTGATGAAGAAGTATCTTGCTTAATATTACCATTCCTTTTATAGCTGAAGTTTGTGGGTTTTCTTGAAATATCTACCTAATACAATCCATCAAACTATTAACACTAAACTTGAATCTAATTATGTTGATTTCAATATAAATAATTGAAAGGAAAAAAACAGAGATAATATTATCTAATTTAGATTTAAAAAAATTAATTAATACTGTTTTTTTTTTTTTTCAAACCCATTTAATGTATGATGGAAGGAAGGGAAACACTTCCCATTAAGTGGGAACACATGTCTTGTCCCATTCGACATTGAATGCATAGTGTTGTTGACTGCTCAAAAGGTAATCTTATCTGGAATTGATTATACATTTAAATTTTTGTACAAGTTTTAGGTCTTTGTAGAAATTCTCATGTCTTTGAGCATTTATATCAAAATTCAGAATCCAAATCCTCATGCAGGTTGTTGAAAATTTTTTACCCTTTTTGTAACATATTCAAATACATAAAACAAATTGACTATGCATTTAATTTTTCGTACAAGTTTTAGGTATTCTCATGTCTCTGGGCATCCATATCAAAACTCAAATCTTTGAAATTACAATTTGACACGTGTAATTTAAGCACTATTTTTCGAGATGTGAGTATTAATTTGTTGAAAAAATTAATAATTGGAGTGTGTATTTGTGCACATACAAAATTTGAGGTTTCATTCAGGAAAACTCATAAAATTTAGGTGTAAAATTGTGTTTAAAGCCTTTTACCAACTTATGGCATTTATATCAAAATTCAGAATCCAAATCCTCATGGAGGAGGTTGAAATTTTTTTTCCCTTTTTGTAACAAATTCAAATACATAAAACATTGGCAGAGTTGAGGACAGACCTAGCTTAGTGGCAGGGACAGATTTAAGTAATGACAAGTGTGAGCCTCACCCTCATCATATACCCACAATAAACTCATCATATACTCTCATTAAACTTATAGCAAAAAAAAATCTTTTATTGCATATTATTTTCAAGTATGTACCCTTAAAAGCTCTAATTCACTTTATTTTTCATTATTTTGTTTATTTTAACTCTTTTGCTTGTTATTTATTTTTTGTGGTTGTTTCCACATATATTCCAAAAACATTTAAATAGTATATTACATTTAGTCATGTGAGTTTAGACAATACAAACCATATATATAATATAAAGATGTAACTAATAAAATGCGCAAACAAATAGTTGGCAGTCGTGGCGCACTGCTCCTCTCTAATTTAGGAATTTGTCTTGCACTCTGCACTGCATCTATTTGAAAAGCAAAAGGAAAAAGGTTGTGCATTTGACATTGCTTACACGATTCCCAAAAAATAATTACGGTAATTTGTTTTGTTATTGAATTTGATTTTGACATATTTAATTTTCTAATTTCAACTTTATTTTCTTCAAACTCAATTTGAATTTGTATCTCACTTTCTAATTTCATGAAATTTAATTTTCTACTCTAATTAATTCAATTGCAATATTAAATTCTAAAACCAATGGTTAATAATTTTTTATTAATTTGAATTTATCTTGGTTTATTTAATTTTGAATAGGATTATGATATATTAATAATTAGAGATTTATGATAAATTTAGTTGAAATATGAAATTTTTTTATTTTAATTTTATATGTGGATATGTGCTAAAATTTTTTAGTATTAAATATACGATAATTTCAGAATTTGAAAAATAGTCGAATTATATTGTAATTATGAACATTCAAAATTTATCTATATATTTTAAGTTATTATATTAATTTAATTTTGCCCATCCAATGTATATTTTCTAGGTCAGCAACTACCTAGTGGTTAGTGTGTTATATTGTGATATGTTGGCTACTAGAATCTCCATCCGAGTGTGTAGCCCCTGGGTTAAATCCTCTGTTGAATTTAAAAATATATAAAACAATGTTACAATTGAGATTTTCATATTGAAAAAAAAAACCATAAATGTTTAAGGGTTCATAAATTAATTTAAAAATAATGAAGTAATTATAATCATTTTTTTCAAATGAGAATTTTAAATCATTTATACTACAATTATAAAGTAAGTTTTAAATATATATCGGGATAATTTATTGCATTTTTATTTAAAGTGTGAAAAAATTAATTAATTATATCCCAATAAAAACTAGTAAATTGTAATTTATTTTTTGACATGTTTAATATTGAATAAATAAAAAATTTTAAACTTCTTTTTTACTACCATTAAAAAATTTAAAATTTAATTTATATTTTTGTTTAACTTTTAAAATATAAATTAAAAATGAATTACTCAACTCATTTTAGATAATCCATCAAATTAAATTTATTTCAAAAATTTGGGACCTAATTATTTAATAAAAATAAATTATAAATCGCATTAAAAATTTGAGTAGAATTATGAAATAAAATTTTAAATTAGTTTATATTTACCAACTTATGGTTGGGTCTAATTGAACAGTAATCAAAACTTCAAGGATGAATTTGACAGTAAACATTATCCTCTGATCTATTCAAGTTTCTCGCCTGTCGGTCTTCACCTGTATCGTTTTATCATACAGCACCAAGAGAGATTGAAAATCCTCATAACACAAACCTAAAGATCGTTCCTTTTCTTCTTCTTCTTCTTCACTTTTTAGCCCTAAAAAAATCATGGGAGATGACGCTTTTGTCTGTAAAGACAACCCAAAGAAAGTAAAAGACAAATCGAAGAAGAAGAAGAAGAAGCGTGGCGGTACTAAGAAGAAGATGACAGCTGAACAGACTTTGGCTTTCAAGGCTGTTACTGAATGGGTTTATTTGGATCAACAATCTTCTCCATTATTAGCTTCTACTGCTTCTGCTTGTGTTGTTGATGATTTTGGGGTGCAGAAGACAATGGGTAGAGGTGGAGAGAAAATTGTGTTTGAATTGCATTGTCATTCAAAATTCAGTGATGGGTTTTTGTCTCCTTCAAAGGTTGTGGAAAGAGCTCACGGAAATGGGGTAAGTGTTGTTTTACTGATTTGCTTTAATTTTTTTTCCTTTCTTTCTGTTTAATTTGTCTGTTCTTTTAGTTTTTCTGAATGAAAAAATGAAATGGGGTTTTTTAATTGATGATTTTATACTCTCTTGACTGAATAATAATAATGAATAGAGTTGATATTACGATTTGATTTTGTAGTATTTGATTAATTCCTGAAATGGGGTTTTTTCATTGATGTTCTTGATTTGGAATCACCAGAAAAAAGTTCCAACCTTGACTGGATTTATGCCTTTTCAAGTGATATTTGTTAGAATATTGTAGGGTAAACTTACATTTTAGGTACTTGCATTCCAAATTATCTTTAGCTAGGGAGAATTATATGTTTCTTTCTTCACTTACATCATATAAACACAAATCTTTGACAGAATTACTTGAAATGGGTCTTAGATATGGATTAAGAAAAAAAAATTTTAGTTTTAGGGTTTTGACACCTAGTTCTTTAAACACATAGGTTGTTGTATTGATAACTGTATCGGCATTTAATGAGTGAACTGGGTTCAGCACAGGTGAAAGTTCTTGCGTTGACGGATCATGACACAATGGCTGGTATTCCTGAGGCTATGGAAGCAGCTCGAAAGTTCGGCATTAAGATAATACCAGGCGTTGAGATCAGCACAATCTATTCTCCAAGGTATTTTTTTATCTGGTATAGTCTTTTTTTGCATTTCCTTGTGTAGACGTTGCTGTAATTGTGCTCCAGTCTGTTATTTTTTTGCTTTTAGGAACCCTTTTTAGAGCATGATCAAAAGGGTTGCATTGCGATAAGTTGTATGAGAAAGGAGAATTGAAATCAATCATCTTAGACATTACTTTTTCTCTTTCTTTTCAATTGCTTGATAATCATGTTATATGATTTTGATTATATATAGAAAGAGATGGTAAAAGAAAAAAATGAATGAATTGAATTCGGATATATATTTATATATAATGGAATAGAACTGTCATAGGATTTCGTTTGAAGTAACACATGGAACAAGGGCACTAAGAAGTTCCGGTAACCATGAATTCAGGCTGATATCTAATGTCATATTTCAATGTCATTGCTTCATGAACAGAGATTGATTGATTTGCTCTTCTCATCATATTTGTTATTTAATCTATAAAGCAGAAATACTGAAGCAGAGGAACCAGTGCACATTCTTGCATATTACAGCAGCTGTGGGCCAACAAAGTTTGAGGAACTGGAGAAGTTCTTGGCTAACATAAGAGATGGCCGTTTCCTTCGTGCAAAAGATATAATCTTCAAACTAAACAAACTTAAGCTCCCTCTTAAGTGGGAAAATGTTGCCAGAATTGCTGGCAAAGGAGTCGCTCCTGGAAGACTGCATGTGGCCAGGGCAATGGTTGAAGCAGGCTACGTGGAGAATTTGAAACAAGCGTTTGCTAGATATCTATATGATGGTGGCCCTGCTTATTCAACGTAATAATCCTATGATTTGTCTAAATTTGTGCTTTTTGGCTTATAGTTTTTATCTACATTCAACTTTTAAGCTCCTTAATAAAAAGTTTAAAGGTGTTTGGTAAAACTAATTTAAAAGTAACTTATGAGGAGGTTTGAAGTGAAGTTTAAAAATAACTTATAAGCACTTAAATTTAGGAAAATGACTAAAAAACCTTGGCAGGATAAGTATTTATAAATGAGAGTATATAGATGTCTTTTATTTCGTCAAACATAAATTGCTTAAAAGCAGCAAATCCTGATTTTCTTCTGAGTGCTTTTATGCCTGCTTAAAAGCTTAAATAAACAGGTCACTCCCACTGCTTAAAAGCTTTAAATGGCTTAAAAGGAGGTTTGACCAGTTTCTAAGCCTAGACAAACAGAACACCCTTAACATATTCTTATTTGAAAAACTGATAGACGGAAGTGTCTTTTTTTGCATCAGGGGAAGCGAGCCACTCGCCGAGGAAGCAATACAAGTAATATGTGAAACAGGGGGGCTAGCAGTTCTAGCTCATCCATGGGCATTGAAGAATCCAGTTGCAGTTATTAGAAGCTTGAAAGATGCCGGTCTTCATGGTCTGGAAGTTTTCAGAAGTGATGGAAAATTGTCAGGCATGTTCCTTCTGCATCCCAAATCTCTTCCCATTAAATATCTATCTGCATCCTGTTTCGATATTGATTTTTTACGCTTAGAAATGCTGTGGACTCAAATATGTGCATCTTCTTATATGCTTTTAGTGTCAATGATATATCTGTTAAAGAAGAAATGGTGGAATTGGTTCACTCGATGGTTAGGATTAGAGGTGTACGGATTTTCTTCCATTCTTGAATTGGAATTTACACATTTTTTCTGTTCTCTTTGAAACAGTATATAGCGACCTGGCAGATGTTTATGGTCTTCTAAAGCTAGGAGGATCAGATTATCATGGAAGAGGTGGAAATAGCGAGTCTGAACTTGGCAGCGTCAATCTCCCAGTATTGGCTTTGCGCGATTTCCTCAAGGTAGCTCGACCAATCTGGTGCAACGCTATAATGGGAATTCTTGAAAATTATGCAGAGGAGCCCTCTGATTCTGAATTAGCAAGGATAATAAGGCATGGAAGATCGCGAACTGTAAAGGGGAATTCCCCCGTAAGTTGTAATGCAGATTTGATCGAGCGTTGCTTATCGTCGTGGTTAACAAATGAAGAGATACAGAGTCCTGAGTTTGAGGCCATTAGGATAAAGCTTTCCCATGTTTCAGTTAGTTAGGGACAGGGAGAGGTTCATGTTTCTTAAAGAGTACATAATAACTCTATACCATTTTTTGTTTGTGCCAATATTTTGATATTGATTAGTAGATAGCCAATTATTCTCAGCAGTGGTCTAATCACTCCTTGATTATATTGTATCTGGCAAAAATGTTAAGTTCAGCTACAATTTTTTATATAGCTGTTGATGATTATTATATTGTATCTGGCAAAAAGGTTAAGTTCAACGACAATTTTTTATATAGCTGTTGATGATTGTATTCAGCATTAAGATTGTGTTTAGCTGTTGATGATTGTATTCAGCATTAAGATTGTGTTTGACAACAGCTCTTAGCGCCTTCACTATTATGTGAATTGCAACGCTAAACGTGATTCTTCTGATCTTTTGATGTTGGATAACGGTAACTTTCAGAGGTTAAAAAATCATTTTACAATTGAAAGTGTTTTATAATAGGTTATCTTGTTTAGCCTTGAATTTTTTGATTTAAATGTTCAAAATTTGAAATTATTAGTACTTTCTTGTAAAATTCCAACAATTTATACATTGTGTCATTATACGAATGGGAAATATTCAAGAATGCAAATATTCAAATTTCAGATGGCTAACTGATAGAACATGTTTTCTTTTTCAACAGATTGGTATAAATGTTGTTAGCAAAAGGAAGTGTTTTTCTTTCAGAATCATGCAATAGCATTTCCACAAAATACGTCATTTTCTTACCATATCAGAAACCATCAGCCACAGCATGAAACTAATAAGAAAGAAGGAGAAATCGATACAAAAATACAAGCTCGAACATGAACAGTATCATGACTAACGTAAATTACTCGGTTAAACACGTTTTGATTTCTTTTTCTTCGGTTGATCTCCTACTGCAACAATATATTCCTCTGCATTCACATTCTCTACCTCCTTTCGTTTCCCGAAATTCTTTGCCTTTTGCTGCAAGACAACAGACACAAATATTATCCATTCTTAAAGAAAAAACAGAAACATGATTTTCAAACAGAAATTTGATAAAATTAATTTATGAAATATACCTTTATTGACATGGCCAGAGCAGCAACATCGTTATTCTTATCCCCCGATGTACCTGCATTCTGCTGTTTGGACTCCTACAATAATCAAACAAATCCCATCAATTTTATGTTCTGATAAAATGATTAAAAAAGTGAAGGTTGTATATATAAATTGTGATAAAAGGTGGCTGAAAGAGTTTTTGACTAGAACCTCGGGAGGAATATATGCAGCTTCTCGTTTCCTTTTGTTTTCAGCCGTTTTTTCTTCTTGCTTCTCCAGCTTCTCTTTCCACTTCTTTGCTTGTTTCTTTTCATTGCTAATAAAGTATTGACCTGTCTCAAGTTGCTTATCAACCTGCATATATCGCAGCAGACAATCCAGTGACAGAGATTTAACTATTAGAAGAAAGTTAAAGCACGTATAAATGAATTATCCCAACAATATAATCTAAGCCAGCTATGAGAACCCTTCAGAATTTGAACTAAAAACAAATATCTGCATGATCAAACAACTTACTGAAGAACTAATTTTGTGGGTGTCTGGTTTGGCTTTCAAGTCAAACAAACTTACTTTTAAGCAGAATAGTTTTTCTTTGGGATGCAAGTTTAAAATTTGGAAAAAAAAAAAAAAGCCACTGCATAAGTCGCAACTAAGGCATCTTTTTCTGGCAATCATCTACTTTTTTTAAAACTACCCTTTAAATAATTAGATGAGTATATAATTGAAATAATTTCGGAAGTCAACATTGTTTATTCATTGGACTTCTCTTTTTTTTAATTAATAGATCATTTTTTGTATTAGTGACAAATTAATTACAGTGCTTTTAAAGCTGGCCAAACACAAACTGCTTAATGTTTCTAAGTAATTTAACCCAAGACTTGCTTTCCAATTGATTATAAGTCAGAATACATATCGTTTAGTCAAAACCCCTGATACGCACTTATTGACACAGAACAAACAAAATACAATCTTTTCTGCAAAGGAAAGCATGAATAATTCCCTTACCTCACTTTGTGGTTGAGGAGGAGGAAATGGTGTATATGGTTTCTTTTCTTTGCTCTTAACCTTCTTTGATTTGACATTTTTCCTGAAAAGGTTGTATACAAGTTGAATTTAGCATTGGAAACCCAATAAAAGCGACTATTTCATCGCTACAAGTGTGTAAACACAGACAATAACTTGATAGATATCATACTTCTTAAACTTGGGAAGGAACCTATCCCAGTTCTCATCTTTAAGTGCTGGATCCTTTTCAAGCTCTTTTTTCATCATAAGAATCTATCTTAACAAGAAAATCAAACAAAGAGAGAGTGTAAGAGAATCAACAGATTTTCAAGGGGAAATTAGGAAAAAGAAAATAAAGAAACTAAGTATTGCATATTCACCTTGATATGGTAAACAGGATGCATTTTATTCTGCATACAATCCTCAACAATTCTTCTGACTTGTTTCAAACCTTTAAATGAGCCCATAGCAGCAACCGTGTTTCCCTATTTTATTTGGACATAAATAGATCTTTAGGTTAAAAAGTGAATTAAATGCAGTAGTCCTAATATGTTCACCAACACTAGCACATGAATGTTAACTTTGAAAACATAGGTAGCCGTATTAATTACCTGAACTAAGATGTAGCAACCTGTCAAAATCTCAAGGGCCTGCACCCACCAAATGGTGAAGCATGAGACAGAGAAAAGAATTAAGGAGTGATATTCCAGCATAATACATTGGCAGGATATTTGCCCAATACACACATTGCCTCCTGCTTTCATTTTGTGGGTAGAAAATGATAGCAACAATGCATGTTTGGGAGCTTGCAAGTATTAAACTTAAGAAACTAAACACACCTTCAAAGTGGAAGAATTTGGACCCACAAGATGTTGTCTTCGTTTAACAAATCTTTCCTGCAAGCAATTACAGAAGTTTTAGTGTTCTTATGTCAAGCTTATTCGCAAATAGCAAACATGAGAAAGAAACCTGAGTATATAAGTTCCCATCCAAGAGTCTAAACCTCCATACTTAATTGAATATATAAATACAAATGTCTTATAAATAAACAAGTTGACCAATACACATAAATCAAAGTTTGCCACAGGAAAAAAGCATAAAATGAGGATAGATCCCTCAAATCAAACAAGACAAATAATTTATTTGAGAATAACTAGGTTAATAAACTTACTTGAAAGAGTAAGAATAGATAACTAAATGTGAAAGGCTTTAAGCAATATGTACCTTATTTCGGACCAAGTTTCCGATCTTGATGACGTCACATTGCATCTCATCATTCAAAATTTTGATAGCCTATTACATCAACAAGGTTAAGCACTGTGATTAAAAAATTTATGTGAATTTAAAGCTACAAGATAAATGCAAATGATAGCACTTGCCCATTTATGCATCCAATGTAACCCCACAAAATATCAGAAGATTTTTTTCTCCCTGTACATTCCCAACACCCAGATATGACACCATAGTTGTGTCAAAAGTTCTGTTTTTACCGTACATATATGCCAATAATTGTGTGAATACCATTTAATCAAGAATTTGAGTAAGACAATCCCTTTCAAATTTCCTGGACATTGAGCTTTGATGCACCCAAACATTCAAATAAAAACAGTCCTCAAATAGTTGCAAGGAATCAAAATATGAAAAAACAACTACTATGACATTTATTTTTAGCAGTTGTAGCCAGATAAAAAAAAATTGATTTAACAAACAAGTCATGAGGTTCAACTAGTCATCATATCAAGTTATTCTAACACCTTGAAAGAACAAGAGCAAGAATAATGCTAAGTTTCAATTGTAAGATATTATAAAAGAAACTGGATAGTTGTACCTGAGGTGCAGGAACACTTCTCGATAAAAGCTTAATCAGATCCCTAGCTTTGACAATGATATAGGGGTCTCTAGTTTTTCTAGTAGTTGTAACTGTCATTGATCCCTCAACCTAACAAACAGTAAAAGCATAAAAGTAGATTAAAAAATATACAGGAGAAAAATAGCAGACCACGAGTATAATAAAGCTCAAGAAGAAAAACCAAGATTCATTCCGTAAGACCAAATATCAAAATCCATAAAATAACAAAAACAGAAGTATAATATTCAAAATCATACAGTATGTTAGCAGTGAAGTAAAAGAAGAAAAGATTGAAAAAGGAGCATAAAGACAAAGAATTCCAGTAAATTTCCAGTAAAAAACTAAAAAAAAAAAACTTATTCCCTAAATACATCAGAGCTTTCAAGTTTCAAATTGGGGTGTTCTCAGAATTGTTGTTTAAGCTGGTGTCAGAAAACGAAAGTGAAATTTCATTCATAGGAACATTGAAACAGTTTTTGCAACAGTAGGAGATCAATTTCTGTATCTATGAAAGTACAAACTTCTAATTCGAATTAGTAATTAATATCCAAATAACAAAACTTAAACATTGAGCAGGCTCAACCTACAATACAAGCAAAGGAATTGATGAGAAGAGAAACGCAATTTTAAATGATAATAAAGCTTATTATTCATCGATTCTGTATCTATACATTCAAACTATCAATTACGCCAAATATCAATCAGTTAAAAAACTTACCAGGTTCAATTCACATGCAACACCGAACTCTTTCAAAGCAGATTTAACCGTCGGCCAAACTTCTTGCAAGTATTTTTCTGCAAAAACCAATGGAAGAACCACAAAATTTTAAGATAAATTCCAAATTCGAAAAAAGAACCTTAACAGAAATCGAGAAAAAGGGAGACCTCTATATTGTGGAAACAAAGTAGAGAAGGAGCTAACTTCGAGCATTCCACTTTCATTCCAAGAAGGATCAAATTTTTCAATCTTCCAACGGTCGATATTTGGGTCTTCGTCCCATGGTTTAGGTTTATCGTGCTTTCCCTTGTGCTTTGGTTTCTTCGTCATTTCCCCCTCTTCATTTTTCGTTGCCATTGTAGATTTGAGCTTATGTTCTTCTAAAACAGTTCAGTTTTTTTCTTTTTGCTAAAACCCTAGCTATCTCTATATGTAAAGTGAATGGGGCATTGGCTTTTTGCCCAAAACCTGCTAACGAAGATATTTTTAATTATTAATTTAAATCACACTCTAATAAAGAATATTATTTAATTATTAATTAATTATATTATATTTTAATAAGTAATACCATATAATTATAGATTAATTGTAATTTGATTCCTCTTTTGACGACTTATACAAATTAGTCTCTATGTTAAAATACCGAACTGAAATTTATTATAAGTAGTACCAAACTGTATATTTTTCACAAATACTAAAATTGGCATTGTCCAAATCCAAAACTCGACTTCTCTTTCTAGCGACAAATGGAGCAATTGACAATACTAAATTGAAACTCTAACACGAGGATTCATAATATGTACTTATTTTCAATATTTGATAACTGGAAAGTCTTGAAAAACACAGTTGAAAAATCTAAGTTTAGAGATTAAAAAACGGCCGGTGATCGATTGGGGTGCGATTGATGGCGTTGGATTTATCTCGATGTCAGCTTTCCAATGATCTGGCGTGTGACGATGGCGGTGGTGGCCAATCAAATTTTTAATTTTAGAAAGAAAATTCCGGTAAAATCTCTTAAGATTAATGTATCTCTCTCTTATAGTGGATACATAAGGGGGTATCTCTCTTCTCTTTGTAAATTGATTAGTGAAAAAAGTCGATGAACTATCCACTGGTGCTCTGCATTAGTAAATGATACTGAAGTTTTGGTTCATCCACTTTTTTACTTTGGGTGTGCAGTTTGACTGTCACTTTTCCTGCCACTCCATCATTCCTCAGTCTTGATACTATGGATATCATACATTTTGATATAGCATGTGCCAAAAATTATTGTATTTGGCAAATTAGATACATGTACATCAAATAAACTTAATTGAAAGAGTAAAAACATATTAAAGAGACTCAAATTCTATAAGGAATAGCTCTGTATATTTGTATTTTGTATAAGAGACACTTTAAATACAATGAGTACAACGTGTGAATCTCTATTATCATGGGATTATACAAACAAATTTGAATCAAAAAATAACAGCTATATCTGATCCTTATCATCCCCCCGCAAACGAATGGGTGGAGCAACCTTGAGTTTGTCTCTCATGAGCTGAAAACGAGCCTTGGACAATGATTTTGTTAATGCATCTGCTACTTGATCCGTTGTTGAAATGTAAGAAACTATCAAGTGTTTTTGACGCACCTGATTTCGGACAAAATGAAAGTCCAATTCCAAATGTTTCGATCTTGAATGGAACACTGGATTGGCCGCAAGGTATGTTGCTGCAACATTGTCACACCAAAGCTTTGGTATATCGGTTACTGGATATTGTAATTCTTTGAGTAGACCTTGCAGCCAGTATAATTCAGATGCAGCCGTTGCTAAGGCCCTATACTCCGAATCTGTGCTAGACCTTGCCACAGTTTTCTGTTTCTTTGAACACCAAGAAACAATATTTACTCCATGATAAACCACATAAGCTGATGTACTCTTCCGATCAGCCTTATCCCCTCCCCAGTCAGCATCGGAAAAGGCAACTAATGGACACTTGTCTGATTTGGTGAACACAATACCATGATCAACAGTACCTTTGAGATAACGCAACACACGTTTCACCGCTTGCCAATGATTAACTGTTGGAGAATGCATAAATTGGGCAATCTTATTGACTGCAAATGATATATCCGGTCTAGTCAACGCTAGATATTGTAAGGCACCAACAATTTGCCGAAATTTGGTTGGATCTTCATATTGAGTTGAATCATGAGCAACCAGTTGAGCAGTAGGAGACAAAGGAGTAGCAACCGAAGCTGCTTCATGCATATTTGCTCGACGTAAAAGATCCTGGATGTATTTAGTTTGAGTTAATCGAAGTCCAGAACATGACCAATGAACCTCTATTCCCAAAAAATAAGACAATGGTCCCAGGTCCTTTAACGCAACATGAATTGCTAATTTTCGAATCAAGGACTGAACTAATGCCAACGTAGACCCCGTGACCAAAAGATCATCAACATAAACAAGGCAGTAAGCTATCTGATTACCTTGC
>CATIWJ010029483.1:0-17789 GCA_949640765.1 Croton laevigatus
TACCTGGTTACACATTTCTCAGGAACAGTTCACTTTACTATAGATCTGTTTCTTAGAGAAGTCTTTTTTATTCCTGAATTTGCTTTTAATCTAATTTCTGTGACTAGATTGATTGCTCAGTTATCATTTACATTGTTTCTCTATGATGATTTGTGCCTAATTCAGGAAAAGATAACGTGGAGGATGATTGGTTTAGCTAGAGTGAAGGATGGGCTTTACAGTTTGATTCAAGACCAGAATTTAGAGAATTATGTTGCAGCTAAAGCAACTAGAATGGCTTCGTCTATTTTCGCTTCTAGTACTACTATGTCTAATAATAATGAGATTTGGCATTTGAGATTGGGACATATACCTAATGCCAGATTATCAGTTCTTTGTAAGGAACACCTTGAAAGTCACGTTAATAAAAGTTCACTTCTTTGTGATACGTGCCATTTTGCAAAACAAAGGAAACTTAGTTCTTCTGCTAGTGTTTCTAGTACTAATGCTGCCTTTGATTTAATCCACATGGACATATGGGGACTAGTGGAAACATCAACTATTTCAGGCTATAAGTATTTTCAGACAATAGTTGATGATTACACTAGGTATCTTTGGGTTTATATTTTCAAAGAGAAGAGTGAAGTCAGACCTTTGATCAAGGAATTTGTTGCTTTGATTACTACTCAATATAGGAAGAAAGTGAAGGCTATTAGGTCTGATAACGAGGCAAAGTTCTTAATAAGGGATTTCTATGCTAGTCAAGGTATCTTGTACTAGACCAGTTGTCTTGAAACACCTGAACAAAATGTTGTGGCAGAGAGAAAGCATCACCAAGTCCTGAATGTCATAAGGAGTTTGTTATTTCAAGCTAAGTTGTTAAAGCGTTTCTAGGGTTATGCAGTTCTACATGCAGTGTATCTCATCAATAGGATACCAACTCCATTGCTGGAAAACTTTTCACCTTATGAAAAATTGTATAACCAATTGCCTGATTTCTCACAGTTAAAGGTTTTTTGGTTCTTTATGTTATGCAGGTACGCTCACTGTTAATATATCAAAGCTGGAGCCAAGATCCAAGAAGTGTCTTTTCTTGGGTTTTAAACAGGGTAAAAAAGGTTTCTTGGTGATGGATTTGAGTTCAAGTTCAGTATTTGTTTCTAGAAATGTTCTCTTCTATGATGAGAATATGTTTCCATATGATAAAAATGCAATTTCAACCAGTGTTACCTGAAGTCAGTAATAGTTTACCTCAGAGGATTATGTTTTTCTTATGATGTCTCAGCAGAAGAGTATGATGGATTCCTGTGTTGGTGAGGAGCAATTTTTGCTAGTTGATTCTCAGACAGAAACTCTTTAGCCAGCCAGACATTCTTCAAGAGTAAGAAAAGCTGCACAGTATCTTCAAGATTACCACTGTAATTTGACAGAAGTGATACCTTCTGTTTGTCATCCAATTTCATAAAATCTCAATTATGAGTAGCTTTCTTCAGCTTATAAACACTTTGTGATGGCAGTATCTCTAATGTCTGAGCCCAAGACTTATTCATAAGCTGTCAAACACATAGTGTGGAGCCTGGAGGGAATCCATGGATAAAAAGCTTGAAGCTTGGCTGTAAACAATACATGGAAATTGGTTCAACTGCCAAACGATAAAAGTGTGATTGGTTGTAAGTGGGTTTTTAAGGTGAAATTGAAGGCAGATGGTATGATTGAGAGGCATAAAGCCTGTTTGGTAGCTAAGGGACACAAATAAAAAGTTTAGATTATTTCGATACCTTTTCTCCTGTAGCCAGATCTTGAGGAGGAAGTGTATATGGAGCCCCATTCTGGTCTTGAAGTAGAACCTGGAACAGTTTGTAAGTTAGAAAAAAGCCTTAATGGCTTAAAGCAGGCAAGCAGGCAGTGGTTTCATAAACTTACCACTTTCTTAATCTCGATTGGATATCAGTAATCTAAGTCTGATTATTCACTTCTGGTTAAGAAATCAAACACTTCTTTTACTGTTATCCTTATCTATGTGGACGATATCATTCCTACTGGAGATAATGCTCCAGAGGTCTTGCTGGTTAAGAAAGCTTTGGATGATCAGTTTAAGATCAAGGATTTGGGCAAAAATTGAAGTTTTCTTGTGATTGGAAATTGCTAGGTCTTCAAGGGGTCTGCACATCTGTCAACGCAAATATACTTTGGAGTTGTTAGCAGAGTATGGGATGTTGGGGTCTAAACCTTGCAAAACTCCTATGGATTACAATCTAAAATTATCTAAGGAGAAAGGAGAAGTACTTACAGATATTTTTGCTTCTTGCAAATTGGCGGGACAGTTGCTTTATCTCACAACTACAAGACTTGATATTACAAGACTTGATTGTCATTTCATCCGTGAGAAGATCCTTGTTGGTTTAGTTCATTTGTTGCCCATTCACACCTCTGTGCAGCTTGCAGATTTGTATACAAAGTCTTTTCCTCCGGCAAGATGTCATTTTTTGTTATCCAAACTGGACATGATTGACATACATGGTCCAGTTTGCGCTGGGGGAAGGGGGGGTACCAGAGAATAGCTTTGGGTTTAGAAAAGAAGATTGGGAGAAGAAGACTGTTGATTTCAAAATAACCGTTGCCATCGCAAGTTCAAATTAAAGCATGTATGGTGCGTGTCAAGTTTGAAGAGTCGTGTGCTTTAACAGTTGGTCACGTGATTAAGTCCAGCTAGCATAATTGCACCAATAGGAAGACAGTGCTACGTATACAGATCGGGGAGTATAAAGCTTAGTGAGCCACAGTTAATCTAGAATTGTACCTTTCCTTTATCAATTTCTTGTTTTTGAATGTACTTTGATTGATGTATTTGCTTTCTGCAATTTCAATTCAATAAAGCTCCATTCTCCCTTCTATGAATAAATTCAAGAGTTTCACATTCGTTGTTAGCTACTGAGAGGTTATGTCCTTTATTTTAGGTATTTGTGGAAATCGTGAGATACCCTTTCTAACTGCTTTCAAATGTGAACTATATTTCTTTCCTATAATGTCATAGCATGTTGCTGTGGAAGTATGCTATTTGACTCCCAATAGCCGGCTAAAATAAATAAAAATTATTATTATTATTATTATTATTTTATATTCTCCACCTTCTAGTTTTTTTTTTAATTTCATTTCATTAAATAAAATTTTAGCTTTTATCACTATTAGTAATTCTATATTTTCTTTTTTCATCAAATTCTAAAACTAAAAAAACCTAGTTCGCGAACTCTTCTCGGTTTTGAATTCTAGTGATCTTTGTATTGGACAAAATGATACATTTTTTTAGAGTGAAATAAAAGTTTTACCTCAAATTAAATTAAGATGGTGACTATATTCAAAATCCATGATTTAAGTCCAAATTAAACCCTTTTTTTTTTTTTTTTGAAAGATAAGTTCAAATTAAATTTTACTTTTGGGTTAGAACCTACATTCACATTAGTATTCCCGAATCAACCGTAGAAAGAAAAGGACGAAATCAAACCCATGAAAGGTCATAATTGAATTCTTATGTTGACAAATTCCTATTCTTCTTTGTTTATTTCTAATTATTTAGGGGAAAAAATTGTTAACAATTTGATTTGTTCTCTGGATAAATATAGGAAACATGTGAAGCGAAACTTAAACTAAAATCAAATATCTGTTACAGCTTACTACAAATAGAATAATCTGTCATCATACATCCCTTAAATTTAGATAAGAAATGAAATTAAGACCATTGACAAGTCAAAAAACAAGACAAGAATGTTTCATTTATTTATTTACTTTTGATGCGAAGGTTTTATTACAAGACAGAAGAATTTCTGATTCAAATATGAACAAAATTTTCTTAATTGTTCTTCTTATTATTTCAGTAGGTTAGTAAAAGAAAACAGGATCAACGATTTCCATTCTGTAATTACTTAGAAAAATGTATGTATGAATTAATTGAATCGATATTTGAATTTGCAGTTGGAAGAATTGAAGGAAATGGAGGAGATGATTGCAAGTTAATAATTGGAGACAGTGAAAGTTGTAAAATTGAGAAATGCCAACAGCAATGCGGTGAGCATCAACCAGGAAGCTATGGAGAATGTATTCAAAGTAGTGAAAATCGTTCCACTTGCTATTGCACATATAAATGTCAGGGTGGAGATGCTGATGATGATCATCATCATTAATTTTTCTTATTAATTACTACAATAATCAGGTCTATGTATATACTTCTTCTGTTATTTATCTTTTTTTAATATTCCGTCTCTTGATTTTCAAACCCTTTTAAAAAAATTAATCAATGTTTTTTTCACTATATTATCCAAAATTAGTGTCCCTTTATATTATATTTTTGTCTTAAAAAATGAATCACATTTCTAATAATTAGTTAATATAATCCAAACAAAAACAACTAAAATAGGATGTTCATTAAATGGGAAACAAAACAAAAATAACATAAACCTGAAACATCATCAAGGAAATTAGAATTATAATGAAGAACATAAAACCTTAAACGTAATCTTTGTTTAGTCTTAGAATCTTCGATGAAAAACAATTAAAATGGAGGTTGTTTACAATAAAATGTACAAAAACACATGGAATTTCTACAGTATCCCACACCAGCGGGTAGTTTGCGACAATTCTGATTGCATTTCTGCAAATCACAGACCTCAGCTGCTGCTAACAACTTATGGCATGTGTGTTCTGGTATCCGAAATCCATCAGCTCTTGGGATTGACTCGGCTGTCTCCAAAATAACATTTTTTTAATAAGAATAATAATTAGTCCATATTCAATAACATAAAAAGCCTGATTAACATAAATAAACAAACAAACAAATTAAGAACCTGAAATTAGTAGGAAAAGAACAGAGAAGAGAATTCTCATCTGTAACCTCTTGTAGATTATTAGTCTGTTGCTTATAAATTAACAAATGAAGTGGGTTTTAAGTAGAAATGATAAATGTGAAGAGAGAATAAGTAGTATCTTAAATGGCCAAGTCCCTTGTGTAGTACTTGTCCCAATTAATTAAAATTCTTTGAAGTATATATTCTTTCCTTTGTGCTGAATTTTTCCTTTGGAGCTTGTTGATGACAAGAAGAAGAGCAGTG
Organism: Croton laevigatus; assembly: GCA_949640765.1. Taxonomy (NCBI): domain Eukaryota; kingdom Viridiplantae; phylum Streptophyta; class Magnoliopsida; order Malpighiales; family Euphorbiaceae; genus Croton; species Croton laevigatus. The sequence goes on from CATIWJ010029483.1 coordinate 5,082, forward strand.
GAAAAGATGCCAACACCGCACATATGTGTCAATTTGTTAGTTTTTTGTTTCATTAAATCTTGGATTTATATATATCTCATAATTAGAGGTTCTTCATTGAAAGAGAATTCTGAAGCCTGAAAACCAGTGATGAAACAAGTTCAGCCATCTTCGGCCCAATGCAGTTTTTAGGAGGTTGCAGCTGTTTCCATAGCCCAATGTAAGTTGATAAAGATACATAATTTTGCCTCCCAAATTTCAACCAAGCGAAGAGTTAGATATAAATCAAATTGTATAAAATTTTACATAATACTTCGATTTATAATTCCTTATAATTCTATATAGACAAAGTGAGAAAATATCTTTTTTTTTTTTAAATTCAAGTCAATGAATTGTTAAATATTAATTAAGAGCATTCATACTTTCATTTAATCGAACTATCTCCATAAAAATCGCACCCCAAATTTTTTTAAAAAAAAATACTATCTATCAAATGGAGAGAGCATTTATCTTAAATTTTGCTCTTCTACATTTTCTAGTCACTAGAAATAAGAGTATTTTTGCATTTTTAAGTTTATGAGAGGACATTGATACGCCTATATACATCAAGCATTTGACATTTTGAGTAAGGCTACATGATTGCAAAGAAAGCACCAAACACTTACAGGCAGGAAAACTTTCCAAGTGGAAAATTTGTGGATTGTCAAGGGAATATATTCGTAATTATGTAGAAATCTCAAATTCTATACTAGTTTTTGTAATGTAATAATAAGATTAAATGTCTAGAGATGAATTGAATAAAAGCACAGTTCATTATATCAAAATAGCTTCTTCAAAATTTCAAGTGCTCATAAAGTGATGATATGAATAAAGCTAATCCAGTAAACAAAAAAGTTTGCATCAACACCAAACAGCATACAAACCTAAGAATTGAAGACCTAATAACCACCCTTCAGATCATTAACAACATCATATGGAATGGGTGTAACAGTTTCCAAAGTTGCACCCTCGACCATGAAACCGGGTTTAGGTCCTTCAGGCTGCCTCTTTGTGCTGATAACCTCACCTCTAGCCTTTGCCGCTGCCTTTAGTTCATCGTTCTTCTGCTTCCTTAGACGGAATTCCTCAGCGCATCTTGAAGGCTGCAAATGCTCAATTCGAACGTGGATCCTCTTCCTGATAATCCTGTTACCCACCTATTAGAACACAAACACCATGGCTATAAGTTGTGCACTGCAGGCAACATAGAACAAAGCAAAATAAAGCCAAAAAAAAACAGCACATTTAAATAATATTGATTAGATGTACAAAGAAATTCATTTGGATAAACTTGAAAAGCATCTTAATATCAAGCAATACTTTTATCATTCTGTAATCATGAAAACCTTAATAATACTACAGAGTAAAGCTTGAAGTAAACAAACAAAATTTAAGCAACCCACAAGCCAAGAAACATGGCCATAATGGTATACCAGAAATTCTTGCAATCAATATAAATGAGAAAAAGATAACTAACAAAGAACAATGGCTGAACTGAATAATACAAATTTTAAGTCACGTCTCAAGCTAAAACAGCAAATTACCAGAACAATCTATAGTCATCAACAGTCAAAGCAAATAACAATTACATAAGCTCTTCAGAGAGATCTCAAAGAGATAGTATGAAGTATATATCTGATTATCAATCCTCAAATAAAGAAAACCAGAAAGCCTAAAGAACTAATCTGTCTCAAACCAATAAAATCATGAAATAAAGGAAATATACCTGCTTGTTAATCTCAACGCCGGCGGCGCGCTTGGTAACATTCCAGACACGACCGGTGCGACCATGGTAGAACTTGTGAGGCATACCCTTGTGGACGGCGCCGTTAACCTTGATATCGACATAATCACCGATCTTGTAGGTCCTGAGATAAGTTGTCAAGGGAATGTAACCCTTCTTTCTGAATGGTCTTGAGAACAAATCACGAGTGCGTGAACGAAGACCATGGCCGGCCGGCATTTTTAGTCACTCACCCTCTCCCTTTCTCTTTGTGCTGTGGCTGTGGTAAAATGACAAGCGAGAGAAGAGGCAGAACCCTAGATCATATATATAAACTGTGGATTTGGGTTTTTATCCCAAAACTGGCCTCCTTTTATTTTTGTTAGACACATATAAACATCAACTATAAATATCGATAAAAATAACCTTCCATATATTTTTATTAGGATGCAAATAACGGCCTTATTTTTTTACTGTACCGTTAAGTTTTTAACAGCAGGTTTTTAAATTTCAAATTTCTTAATTTTTTTTTGTCTCTGCATCGCAATTTCTCTTCTTCTTCGATTCTTCTCTCTGCGATCTGCTATGAAGCTCCGGCAGTTCCTCGCCTCCATAACCTTTCCTCTTTCCCTCTCTATACTCTTATCTCTATGATATCTCATATTCCATCTCAGTTTTAGATTTATCAAGATCTCTCTACATAAATAGCTATCTTTTCCGGCGATTGTCTCTATGTTTTCCTGCGCTCTCTCTTTATTCTTTGCTCCGTCCTGGTCTTGCTTCTCCGCCATGAAAGAATTGTTAACTGTAAGTGCACTTCTCTTTCACGCTTAATTCCTCCTCGCTTGCTCGAATTATGAGTTTGAATTTGTAATTTCAAATTGATTTGTGTGTTAAATCTTCAGATATTTATGAAATGTAGATATTTTGTCTGCCTGATTTCGTTGCTCCTTGGATTTTGGCCAATTCTCTGCTTTATATGTTTGAATTGGTAAGAAATATAAAGACTTTTGTTTCTAGGGCTTTTAAGCTTACTCATTCGAGGCTAGGCCTTGTTTCATTGTGTTTATCAGAAAATGATGATGAAGACGATATTAAGCTGGATCATAATTATCAGAATTTGGAGTTTTTTTTTTATCACTACAGGGCCAGCTCCTTGTCCACAGTTGGATAACAAGAACATTGTATTTGGAAGTGTGCTTGAAGGTGAGTTTCGTTGGTTTATTGATTTTAATTGGCAATTTTGATATTAAGATATATGAATGATACTTCAAGTCAATTGTCTAATCTAGCTCAACTTAAGTTTTTCAATCTTCTTTTAATCATTTCATTTCTCTTTTCTCATTTGAATTGAATTTAATTCTATTTGAAAGATTAACAATGAATTTTTCGGGATCATTTCTATTCATTAGAGAATTTATAAAAAAGAATTTTCAAGAACAAGAAAATAATGAAAATACACAAGGTTTGTCATGAAAGTTTCTTTGGGGTATTTTTACAAACATATGGAAGACATAGATTACAACAACAATTGTTTAATTACAATAACATTCAGAACTTAGAAGCAACACAATTCCAAGAACATAAAAGTTAAAAAAAATATATTGAAATATTTGATTTGTCACATCTATTCCCAAATCCCATTCAATTAACTTCAAAACACCAAAATCTAAAAAGTATGCATACAGATCTCCGAACATGAAGAGAAAATTAAGTTTGCAATTAGTAGTGCCATCTTCTTCAACAGTCTAATTGGCAGTCATTTTTACCGGTAAAGGCTCTGCACTTTCCTGCTCTCTCTCTCAAGAAATATTTCTTTTTCTTCAATAAGAACGCCGTGAATTCCACTTTGGTGTTGCAGATTTGGAGCGAGCCAGCGTCGACGTAGAAATATCCTCTTCAACAATCTAATCGGCAGTCATTTTTCTGGTAAAGTTTTTGCACTTTCCTGCTCTCTCTCTCTCTCAAGAAACATTTCCTTTTCTTCAATAAGAACGCCGTGAATTCCACCTTGGTGTTGCAGAATTGGAGAGAGCCACCGTCGGCGTTGAAATACTGGACTTTTTCGCCGTCGTTCGTCCGTCACGACTGACGATCACTGCTCCTTCACTCGGCCACGAAGGCCATCGGCATCGCCTCATATCTCGTTCTCTCTCTTTGACGATCCTTGTTCCTTCACGTCGGCCAAGAAGATTAAAACTTTACTCCTCCGGGTAAGAAACAGAATCATTGGTAAAATGTGAGAAACAGAATTAAAAAGAATGGCATTTTTTTCTCATTGTAATTCATAACCGAAAAACATTTAATTATAAAACTAAAAAAAAATTAGCCCAAGTGTCCTCAAATTGTCCAATTTGCCACTATTTACGCGCTCAACAGCGTCAGTTTTCACATTCTTATTTTCCAAGGTGGCTAGGGATCACATAGTATCTTTTTCTCAAACTTTAGGGAGCCATTAGGTTTCTCTCAAAATTTAGGGAAGCCAAAAGGATTTTAATTGAAACTTCAGTTATCAAAGTATGCACTTGGTGGATAAATTTAGCTTAAGTAATAACTTCAGTTCCAAAGTTAAAGTCAGCAGACTAATTTAGTCTCTTTAATTGTAGGCATATAATTGGAATAAATTGATAAATTAAGTTAGTTTAACTAACTTTTTAATTTTTTATGAGAAAATGGTTATGTCTATGTAAACAGGGGGCGTAGTAGCCCATGGCTCGGATGGGCTCGAGCCCCCTAGCTCAGCCGCTCAGCCCTCCTCTCGCCGTCGAGAAAGGGCACTGGTTTGTGGTTGTCAGCTGCAAAGATGAAGGAACGAAAGAAGATGAAAATGATAAGGGTTCTTAGTTTCGTTTTAATGAAACGGCGTGTTTTGACTTTTAGAGTTAATTTTTTTATTATTATTTTAATGAAATGAAGCCATTTCATACTTAATTTTTTTTTTTTAAAAAAAAAGGAAAATTAAATACAATAAAACAACAACAGCATCTTTATTTTGAAGCACAAGGGTAGAACACAGAAGCCAAAAACGTGAACCAAGTTGAAGGGAGGGCATCGCCTCCTTGCTTGCCGTTGCCACCTCGCCTCGCCTCCTCGCTGCTTGCCGCCGCCTGCCAGATACATATGTGACTGACTGCATAAATCAAAGTTAAGTTCTAATGCTTTGAAATGTTAAATTATTTTTAATTTTAAGGTTCTTATAAATTTATATGAAATTAGATTTTACTTAGGGTTTCATTTTTTGTAAAATTGGATTCAATTGACTTATGAATGAATTTTTTGAAGTTATACAGTTGAAATTTAAATGTGGATTGGTGAAATTAAGGTTCGTTTATTTTGATTTCTTTTCTTTTATTGAAAATTTGAAACAAGTGAGGAGTTGCTAGGATTGAACTTGTGTCACTTTGCATTTCAAGTTATGAATACCCAATCCATCAGTTTTCAGTCAATGCTCAATGTGAGGATAGTACGTTTATTTAAAAAGTATATACTATCTCCGTTCTTGAATTTTTTAGACTTTAGGGTAAAATTCAGTTCCTAAATAAGCGAAACTTTTAATTTTTTTTGTTGAATTAAAACCCTTTATCTTATAATGGATATAATTTATCTTTAGTATATGCATGATTCACTTTTTATATTGAATGGACGAGAGTGATTACTTTTTAGGATATAATGGGAAGAAAATTATAGGAAAAAAAAAAGAAAACTGAAGTTTCAATTAGTAAAAAACGGAGGTATTTAATGTTTTTTCTTTGGTCAATGAGACAGCTTTGTTTATTTTTATACAGACAAGGAAAGTACATCCAAATAAAAATCCAGGTGGTTCAAATGCTACAGAAAATTTTCAGGTTAGCTAATAAATGTGATTCTGAATCAAGGATTAGAATTATTATCATGTTAATGTGATGCTTACGCTGTAATGTGTTTATTTAGCTTCTTAAGAACTAGCTTAAGTCTAATGGTTTATGGTGAAATTTGAATTTTTATTTGGTAAATCAAATGTTTAAAGCTGCTCTATTTCTAGCCTAGTTAAAATGTAATTTTGTTAGCACATTAATAAGCAAGCTGTACTTATTTCTAGTCTAGTTTGATTTAATTCTTTTAATAGTGATGATGAAGTATGATGATTCTTCAATGAACCTTGGGAATTTCAGCTGCTGCTTCGATATTTCTTCAGGTAAGTTAGCTATTTCCCTTTTTTTTTTTTTGTTGATTCTTTCAATGATGATGATGATTGATTGGTTGATGATTCTTCAATAATGATGATACATTATGAAATTTCAGTAAATTTTAATTACATTTTGCTTCTCATTATGCTTAATGCAATTAAAATTCACAATTACACTTCAATCTTGATAATAAAAAAGCTTAGCAAAGATTATTACTCTCTTAATTTTTTAAAATCTCAGGCTAATATATTCTTAATTGCAAGTGCTAATATAAGCATGGATATATTAATTGGATATGTCATTTTATATTCAATTTTTGGGCATTTAAAATTACAAACCAATTTCTATTTTGTGATAATGTTTTAAAAAATGATATTTTGAAGAGTTTCAATTCAAATGGTGTGGAAAATTTAGCCATTCGAATTTACACGTTTCAATTAATTAGTAGAAAATTACGTAACAATCAAAATGTGAAGTTAATTAGCACCCATTCACTTAGATTGCCACCAGTGAAAAGAACAATAATAATTAATAGTCAGCACCCTCTCGTTTAAAGAACAATAATATTGAACATTAAAATAAAAAAAAAATTGAACATTTTTTCAATATGCTATATATATGATTTGAATAAATATCTTACAGATCTTTACATTTTTTAAAAATTAAAATTGAATCTATTACTTGCGACTTTATTAATTGTTAAATTAATTCATCAAATGTTTAAATATACATGTTTTACATACAAGCTAAATTAATTCATCAAATGTTTAAATATACATGTTTTACATACAAGCTGTCATTTGGTTAACATAGTTTAAGTATTTTAACTTTTATGATTTTATAATTCTGAAAATCATTTGAATAAATTTTGAACATATTTTAAATAAATTCTAAACATATTTTAAACAAAATAATTCTGTTTATACTTTGAATAAGTTTTAAATATACTTTGAACATATTTTGAATCCTAAGTTTATTGGATTAATTCTTTTAATTCTTGTTTGGGTGTTGGAATTGTTTTTTTATTTTTGGCTTTTTGCTTGAGATTTTTTTAATTTTAAATATCATTTCAATAAGTTATTCATATTTTAATAATATAATTTTAAACATACTTTGAATGAGTTTTTAACATAATTTAATCATAATTTGAATTGTTTTAATCTATTTTTGTTGCTCCTGAAATTGATAAAGTTTTGATGGTTTTTTGCTGGGTTTTTACTGCTGAAATGTTTCTTTTGGTGGGTTTTTAATTTTGTACATTATTTGTATAAGTTCTTACCATACTTTCAGAGAAAAACAGTTCTGAATATATGTTGAATGAGTTCTTAACATACTTTGGACATGCTTTGAATTATTTTAATCTTTTTTGTTGCTGCTAAAATTGATGAGATTTTGATGGTTTTTTGTTGCTGTTGAAATTGAAGGGGTTTTTATTTTATTATTTTTTTTTCCTTGCTGTTTTTTTTTTTTAAATTATGATTTTTTTTAATGTGAAATGTTTATTTTTTGACAAGTTCATATTATTTTTTAGGTTTGCAGAATTTTATTTGCTTTTGTTTGAGGTTTTTGGGTGGTTGAATTGTGTTTTTGGATGTTTGCTTGGGAACCGGGAAGGGGGCCTTTTTTTTTCTATTATTTAAAGGAGAGATGACAAAATTAATATTTTTTTTAACTTTTGTTGACAAACACTAATACTCTTTTTAACTTTTGTTGACAACACTAATATCCTTAATAAAAAATAGAATAAACTAATACCCCTTTTTAACTTTTATTGACAAAACTAGTACCCTCTTTAACTTTTATTAACAAAACTAGCTATTTTTTATTTACTCTCCATTTAACCTAACCCAAAAAAAGGGAAAAAATTACTACACCCACCCTACAAAACGAAATTATACAGCTGAAACATCCTAAAAACTCAAATAAACAAAAGCAAAAATCAATCAAACTTCCCAAACTCAAATTAAAAAATAGCAAATCAGTAACAAAAAAAAAAAGAAGTCAAAAACTAACAAATCACTATCAACAAACACACAAAAAACACAGAAACATTGAGCAACAACAGCAGCAACAAAAATAGAAGAAAAATAGATGGAATTAGTGGCAAAAACAGCATAATAACAATAAAAAAAAATCAATAAAAAATTCCCCCATCTCAGAATAATCCAACCTGTACATGTTTTCCACCATAAAAATTCAAAGATAAAACACAATAAAAACATTCAAAATCAATAAAATAAAGTAAAAAAATTGCAGAATTTCAAAAATTAAGAAAATAAGCAAAAAACAATCAAAACCTTATTAAATTCAGCAGCAACAAAAAATCATCAACACTTCATCAATTTCAAAAAGCAACAAAAATATATTAAAACAATTTAAAGTATGTTCAATGTATGTTAGAACTTACTCAAAGTATATTCAGGGCTAATTTATTCAATGTTAAAATTTATTCAAATGATATTTAAAATTAAAAACCATAAAAAAAAAAAAACATTTCAACAGTAAAAATCCATCAAAATACATCAAAGCCTCATCACTTTCAGCAGCAACAAAAAACCATCAAAACTTCATCAATTTCAAAAAGCAAAAAAAAAAAAAAAACAGAGTAAAACAATTGAAAGTATGTTCAATGTATATTAAGAACTTACTCAAAGTATATTCAGAGTTATTTTATTCAAAGAATGTTGAAAACTTATCAAATGATGTTTATATTTTCCTCTTATTCAAACGTAATATATAAACAAATATTAAAACCAAATGTAGCTACTGCAACATAAATGCATCATGTTTGTTTGCTCTTAGAGAGAATTAATATCATATAAAAATACTATATATTTCACTCAAATCAGCATGTATACAATTGAATAAAAAGTTAAATTTCCAACAAGTGTTTCCGGCAAAACAACAGCAAATTCAACATAAAAAATCTAGCAAAATGGTAGCAAAAAATCACCAAAAACAGCAAAAAATTAGCTTCTAGCAACTGAAATATCAAAATAACATATAGAACATGTTCAATGCATGTTTAATGGCTGTTTAAGTAAAAATGCAAAATATTGCAACAAAAAAACATATAGATAATAAATTGCACTGCCACAAAATCAATAAACACAAGTATCTAGTGGCCAAATTAATAGAAATTGCAGCAATATTAAAATTAAGAAAAGTAAGCAAAATTCATGTGTTCTAGTAGTCAAAATAAAAAAAATAATTTAAACAAAAGGTCAAAGTATGTTCACAACTAGTTCAAACAATCTTATAAACCATTTGTTCAAATTATTCTTTTTAAAAAAAAAATGTTAAGTATAGAAAAAACAACTGTTCAAACCCTGCAAAATCATAATAACATATTAGTAATTCATTTCTCATGATTTGATAATATTAGCAATCTAAGAATGAGGTTTCATACATCCAAGCAGAATAGTAGCTATAGCCCTCAAGCCTAGCGAAGGCGAAAGCTCTTAGGTGGCTGCTACAAATATTTTTGAGAAACAAGTCTTTCTATTTATCATCATCGACCTCATTTCTATCAAAACAATGTTCAACTAATGATCAAAACAAGATAAGAGACCCAGTTAAAAAACTCAGAATACCATTGTTCAAATCCTGTTAAAAAACTGTTCAAATCCTGTTCAAAAACTGTTCAAACCAAACAACTTCACAAGCTTCAAAACTAACAAAATTAGCAGCAAAATAAGAACTAAAAAAACCAATAAATCACCATCAACAAACAAATTAAAAACCCAGAAAAATAGAGGCAACTACTGCAGCTGTAAATCTACAAGAAAAACAAAGAGAAAAAGTGCAAAAACATAAAACAAATTAAGCTAAAATTGAAGGGAGAAACTCAGCTACAAATCCAGTAGCTTGAGTGTAAAAATAGAAGAAAATAGACTGAAAATCATAGCAGAAAATCAGTAGCAAACCCAGCAACAATATAACACCAAAACCAGCAAAAATAACTCATTCTTTATTGGAAAAAAATTGTTCAAACCCTGTTAAGCATCATTAATTAATGGTAAAATTGACCTGATCACCATCTTTGATCCCAATTTTTTGACTGCAATCCTTATCATTAATTCATTTTTGTTCTCAATAGCTCAAGCAAAAATGGCCCTAAACATGTGATCTGCATGCGACTTGAATGCATTATTCAACAATTAAAAACGTTGAATAACAAAGCCTCAAAACTCAAGCCATTAATTCAAAGCATAACACAAGGCCATTCTATTTCTAATATGTAAAATAACATATAAAATATGTTTAAAACCTGTTTAGTGCATGTTTAATAATGGCTGTTTAAATGAAAATGCAAAACATTGCAGCAAAAAAAACCTATAGGTAATAAACTGCCAAAAAAAAAAGAAGTTCAAAACCCCGTTAAAAATTGTTTAAACTCCATACTTGTTCAAACTTTCATTCAATTCAACAACAATTTTACCAGACTTGTGATCATCAACATACTCAAACTCACTAATGTACCTTTTATAACAAAACACAAAACAACACAAATTATGAATTTTCCATTCCAAACTACAATTAAAGATACAAAATTTAGCTGTAGGATGAACAAATACCATGCTTCTACATCACCAGCAAAAATTTTATGATCACTTTTCAAAAAGCATAATCATACCACCTAAGTAGCCTAAAAAAACAATCAAAACAACAAGAAAAAAAATACCAAAAAATGCAGAAAATTAGCTTCTAGCAGCTAAAATATCAAAATAACATATAAAATATGTTCAAAACCTGTTTAGTGTATGTTTAATGGTTGTTTAAATAAAAATGCAAAATATTGCAGCAAAAAAACCTATAAATAATAAACTGCAGCAAAAAAATGTTCAAACCCTGTTAAAAAATTGTTCAACCCCGTTTAAAAAATTGTTCAAATCCGGTTCAAAAATTATTCGAACCGTATTAAGCAAACCCGATTTATGTAAATTAAAATATCAGAAATCTAGAGAAATGTTCAAACCCGGTTCAAAGTTTATTTAAAAAAATCCTATTAGTATTTAAAAAGAACTCTGTTAAGCAAAAAAAAAAAAAACCACTATTCTAACCCTGTTTAAAATTAATTCAAACTCGGTTTAAACACAGTTCAAGAATTTTATTCTAAAAATCCAATGTTCAAACCCTGTTAAAAAAATGTTCAAACCAAATTCAAAATTGTTTAACCTTATTCAAACCTTGCGAATTATAGGACTATAACATAATTCACATCCTATAATTGTGTATCAGCTTCTATCAAATTTTGGAACCAACCTCTAGCAACAAAAAAATCATATTACCCATTAAAAACCAACAAAAACAACAAAATAACAAGAAGAAAAGTGTAGATTTTTAGTCCAACAAAATCTAAAGATTAAAAACACATAAGAACCATTGAAAATAGGTGAAGAGCACCTAAAAAAGAACAAAAAAAAAAAAGCAAATACAGCCACAACAGTAGCAAAAATACAGCAAAAACACAGTAAAAATAAGTAAACATGTCTTGCATTCAAAGTATAGATATAACCTAAAAGCAAAGGGGACTTAAAATAAAACACAAATATCTATTTATAAAACACAAAAAAAGAAAAAAACTGTTCATAGATTGTTTAGATACTGTTTGAATATATGAAATCACAAACAAAAATATCAACAAAGAACTAAAAACAAAAAGCATTGTTAATGAAAACCGATAACACAAACATATATACAAAGAGCTTCCATATAAACAAATAATGTTAAAATTTAAAGCCAAAATGAATTAAAAAAAAATACTGTCTGTTTACATTTTAAACTAGCAAGGGGCAATTCAAATAGCAAATAGGTTCTTTTCCTTCTTCAGAAAGAATAGGAACCAAAAAAGTCAACTATTTGCTATATAATAAACAACAAAATGAAGATATAAGTAAAGGAATGCACCTGCATAACAAGAATCCTTGCTCTCAAACCTTCGCTGTTGGCTTCATCAACCATCAAGTTTGACATAGTGTCACCTGTAAAAGCAATCTCAGGTGCAACTATTGTATTAGTAATCTGTCCAAAAACATATTAAACCTTGAGTTGTAGGAAGCTGAAAATATATTTTGGTTGGAGAAATAAGAAATGTTCATAATGATGTGTACATGTATTTCAAAGAGCAAAATCTAATCTGAAATTATTGCATAATTCCAAAAATAAAAAATTTGATTGTGTGATTGTAAAGAACATGTTACAAACGAACACAAAGACGTGACATGAGAAAACACTCTTCGCAAAAGTTAAGGTTGATTCTCAAGACAAACCTCTATACCTGATGCTTTCAAGTTCTTAATCTCATTTGCAGAAAGGCCAAGGTATTCTTGCTTGAGTTTCTGTTTTATAGAATAAACTACAAGGGGCTGCAAAAAATAAATTGAAATGCCAAATGATAATGTTATATCCATCTAAGTTGAAAGTAAATTTTCAATTAAAGTTTTCACAAGATTAAAAAAGAAAAATCAGTTCAACAAATCAAGTCTACCTAGCTTTTTATCACATGGTATGTCATGAATGCTCTTACTTTAAGGTTCTTTCTCATATAAAACTCTTCTCCTGCAAAAAGAAGTTGAGTGAGCTCAGGTGTAAAATTTAGTAACATGAAGTACTTAAAAGCCTAGAATATACATTTCTCAAAAAAAAAAAAAAAGCTCGAAACTATTTTGAAATTTCCAGGCATGACTCTAACCAGTAACCACTGTACAAGTTGTGTGGAGAAAGTTTTAAAGTTTATTTTATTTTAGTACAGAAACCTCGAGATTGAAGACTGCAACATTTGTCTTAAGAAAAAAGTGG
>CATIWJ010029521.1:0-13611 GCA_949640765.1 Croton laevigatus
AAACACTTACTTTTTCACCAATACCAATAAAAAAATAATACTAAACAATTACTAAACTTACTATAAATGGAAATGTAAAGAACCATAAAATACACCCAAAAATGAAAAATGTAAAGAACCATAAAATACGGAGGTAGTAGATAAGAAGGGATAGCAAATAGACAGACAAAGTGGAGCCTCAAATTTGGGTTTTCAAATAAAGCTCTGACGAATTTCTGCTTTTGTGTACCTCTGTCATAATTAACGACTTCACTAAATATTGGAACAATTATAAGCAAAAATGACTATTTTTATTTTTTAAATCCTTTTGGGCAGTATTTTAAAAAAAAAATTTGAAAATTTAGAAATTCACAGGAGTTGCAGGAGAAGAAGCACCCAGCCGGAGAAGAAGACCGGCGCTAGGCTGCCACCGCCTCCTTTTTGTGGTTAGATACACCAGAAGCATCAGACCGGCGATTGAAGGGTACGGGTTGAAAGCTTTCGCGCCGGTGAATCGTCCGGTACCCTTAAATTCCCCATCAGACCATTGGAGGATGGCCAAAAAGGTGTTCGAATTTTCTGATCGCCGCAGCTAAAAACCATTCCAATCGATTTTCGAGCTATTTCATTTCGGTTTTCGGTCTTTTCGCCTGTAATTTTTGGCTTGATTGTGATTGATTTCTGTTGAGTTTTGGCCTGGAATCCGTCGTTATTCAAGCTTCTTCACCGGTGATAATGGAGGTCCATATGTCTTTATTTTTTTGGTGAATCTGGAGGGTATACGATGACTTTTAGGCTGCCTATGGATAGCCGACGTGATTTTGATCAGTTTATAGTCGAAGTCCGTCAGTTTCCATTGAGTAGCAGCCGGAAAAATCTGGTTGTCGGAAAATCAATAGGTACCAACAGGATTCCATGCGTATAGTTGTACCCTAAAATGTCTTTTTTTGCTATTATTTTTTTTTCCCGAAGAGGTGTAAGAGATCATATTTTGATCCAAATCTATCAATTTTTATTTTGTGGCTGAATCTCTAAGATCCCGTATGCATTTTGTGCTAAGGTTTAAACCAGGCCAAATTGGGCTTGACTTGTGTAGAGCCTGAAGATAAGCATTGTCATTTTAAACTAAAGTAACCATGGTATTACAATTATTTTCTTATTTCTTTGTTAAAACGTCTTTTCCTTTCTTTTTGATTCTGATACGCTTTACTTCGATTTAACTTTTGCTAGAAACTCCACCTTCGTGATATTATTTTTTTATGTTATCATTTCGATGTGCTTCGCTTTTGTTTTTGCTGTTACATTTTTTGATGTTACATTCTTCCCATATTAGATTGCTTCGAGCATTTTTGTACAAGTCTGAATGAACATATAAAAATATAAATGAAGAGAATGTTTTACAAAATATTTCTACCTCCGTTTTTATGAGTTTTTTATATTTTTTTTTGGATTGTTTATATTTTCATTTATAGTAAATTTTATAATTATTTATTATTATTTTTTTGTTGGTATTAATAAAAAATTAAATTTTGTAAAAGGTTAAATTTTGTTTATTATTATTTCTGTACTGGTATTGGTGAAAAGTGTGATTTTATTAGTATATGGTGAAAAGTAAATGTAAAAAATTGAGAAAAACAGAGGTAGTATTCATTTAATTTGTATCAAATACCAATACGTAAATTAAATATTACCTCCGTTTTTTATTGTATGAGACTTGTAGCTAAAAGGTAGTTTTCAAAATGTTGAGACTTTTAGTATTTGTGGGTGTGTTTTGACAATTTTGGGTCTTATCTTTTGTGGGGGAGATTTGGATTTTAGTGTATATGGGGTCCACTTTTTATATTAATTTGATGTGAGTTAGTGGTGAAAAATATGTAGGGTCCACTTTTTAAATTAAGTGGATATGACTTATTAGGATAGAATTGAAAGAAAATTATGTAGGAAAAGAATGATAAATAATATAAAGTCTCATACAATTGAAAACCGAGATAGTATTTAATATCATTTAGGAGTTCTGCAGTGGTTATTCTTTCCCTGGTTGATAGTACTACTCTTGAGACATGTTTTTGTGGTTTGATTTTGGGTGTGAAATTTTGATTATCGGTTTTCGGTCGGTTTTAGGAACCTATTTGACTTTGAGCACCCTACCTACAATTGAATAATAGTCATTCACTTTAATTATATGTTTAATTATTTAAATTATTATAATTATTTTAAATTAAATAAAAAATTAGAGGATCATGAATTAATTACTGCGCCGGTTTAGTCACGGTCTGATTGTGAAAGTATTGGTAATATTGGAGTGGTTTCTTACTCTATTACTGATTGTGGTGTTGGTGCACCAGATCCCTTCCTCCCTTTTTGTTTCTAGAGTTCCAAGAACATCACATCAATTATTGAAGTTATGGAAAATTTCCACCTAACATTAAAATTAAAAATACTCATGGCATTACTAATTATTAATTCCTTCATAGAAGAGAATAGAGGACAAAGTAAAAAGGGTCTAATTGCTTTTGCATTTTGATAAAGATAAGAAAGGATAGCAAATAGAAAATTTGGGTTTTCAAATAAAGCATTGACGAATTTTTGCATTGGCGTACCTCTCTCATCACTGATGGCTTCAGTAAATATTTGGAATAATTATAAGCAAAAATGACTATTTTTATTTTTTAAATTCTTTTGGGCCATGTTTTAAAAAAAATTTTGAAAATTTTGAAATTCGCAAAAGTGCCGGAGAAGATGACTGGCACTAGGCTGCCAGAAGTGTCAGACCGGCGATTGAAGGGTACCAGTCGAGAGCTCTTGCGCCGGTGAGTTGTCCGGTACCTTCAGATTCGCAGTCAGATCACCGGAGGACGGCCAAGAAGGTGTTCGAATTTTCTGATCGCTGCCGCTAGAAACCATTACGATCGATTTTCGAGCTATTTCATTCCGGTTTTTGTTTTTTATCGTCTGTATTTTTCTGCTTGAGTATGATCAATTTTTGTTGAGTTTTGGCCTGGAATCCGTCGTTATTCAAGCTTCTTCACCTGAGATAATGGAGGTCCATCTGTTTTTATTTTGCTGGCGAATATGAAAGGTATCCAATGAGTTTCAGGCTGCCTATGGGTAGCCGATGTGATTCTCAGTCAGAGTTTGTCAGTTTTTATTGAGTAGCAGCCGGAAAATTAGCCCGAAAAATTTGGTTACCAAAAAATCAATAGATACTCACAGGATTCCATGTGTATAGTTGTACCCTAAAATCATTCCTTTTTTGCTATTATTTTTATTTTTGGTTCTAAAGAGGTGTAAAAGACCGTATTCGATCCAAATCTATCAATTTTTATTTTGTGGCTGAATCTCTAAGAACCCGTATGCTTTTTGTGCTACGGTTTAAACCAGGCCAAATTGGGCTTGACTTGTGTAGAGCCTGCAGATAAGCATTATCATTTTAAACTAAAGTACCCAATTATTTTCTTATTTCTTTGTTAAAACGTCTTTTCCTTTCTTTTTGATATTGACACGCTTTACTTCGATTTAACTTTTGCTAAAAAGTCCACCTTTGTGATATTAATTTTTGATGTTAACATTTTGATGTGCTTTGCTTTTGCTTTTGATGCTATATTTTTTGATGTTACATTCTGCACATATTACTATATTTTTTTTTTAGAATTTTTTACATTTACTTTTCATGTGATATTAATTTTTAATGTTAATATTTTGATGTGCTTTGCTTTTGCTTTTGATGCTATATTTTTTGATGTTACATTCTGCACATATTACTACTTTTTTTTTTTTTTTTTTTTAAGATTCTTTACATTTACTTTTCACCAATACCAATAAAATCAATTTTTCATCAATACCAAAATAAAAATAATAATAAACAATTACTAATCTTCTAAAAAATTTATTTTTTCACCAATATCAATAAAAAAAATAATAATAAATAATTACAAAACTTACTATAAATAAAAATATAAACAATCTAAAAATACACCAAAAAATGAAAACGTAAAGAACCTGAAAAAACGGAGGTAGTAGATTGCTTCGAGCATTTTTGTATAAGTCTGAACGAATACATAAAAATATAAATGAAGAAAATGTTTTAGAAAATATTATTCATTTAATTTGTATCAAATACCAATATGTAAATTAAACATTTAATGTCGGTTAGGAGTTCTGTAGCAGTTAAAATTCTCTGCGGCAGTTATCTTTTCCTTGGTTGATAGTATTTCTCTTGAGACGCGTTTTTGTTTTGATGGACGGTTTCTACCAAATTTTTCTTCTTTTTATCCTTGCCGGTGTTCGTAACTAGCATAGATCGCAGGCGATGGTCCAAGGGAGGTCTTCTACAAGTCTGATTTCTTTTGTTAAAAAGGACTAGAATTCTGCTGAACTAATTTTTTCTTTGGATCTAACCATTAGGAACAAACAATCGATGTAGTTGGACACGGTTACAGCCATGGTTGTGAAGCAGGGAATTTCGATTTTGGATGATGTTGGCAAGAAGAGTTTACGCGGTTACAGCCATGGTCAGCGAGACTCAACTTCTTCCTCTCCAATTGTGTTGATGATGTTGGGTCCTGAAATTAAGGGCCATAAGCATCATAAGGATGTTTCAATGTTGGAGCTGGTCACTTTTCTCTTTTCTAGCAGCTATGGTTGAGCATGGGGCGAGTTTTCTTAAACCTTTCCCCGTCCTGCTCACTGATATATTGGCCAGCCCTGCTACGGATTGGAATTTTCGGATTATGAATCGGGCAAGGTATTATTAAATGGATTTATCCACAGATTTTTTATTTTAAAAAAATAAATTTTTTAGGAAAAAAATTAAGTATTTTTGATGCATTTAAATTGTAAAATAAGATCAATTAATTATATAATCTATCAGATAAATTGAATAATTCAACTGATAAAAATAATACTTACTACTTCTTCATTGAACCTCATTTAATTAATTAAAATATAATACAACTTTCACAAATATAATGCATGATAACTCAAATTTATATGTCAATTATTCATGAATTGCAATAAAAGACATATTTTTATAGTAATCTTTATAAGCCAACATAATTCATTATCATTTAAAATTTAGAATTTTTAAATTATTAATAAAATTATATGGATAAAATATGCCCCACGGGTCGGGTTTCAACAGGTCCTACCGCTGGATCGGGTCAAATGTTCAACCCTGCCAACAGTGGAGGAAGGGTAAAAATGGCAACGGAACTTGAAACCAGTTTTTGTTGATGTATCCGGTAATCACGGTTTGACGTCATTGGAATTTAGGGCTGGAGGGTCCTGAGTCTAGAATTGGGTGATGATACATTGCGTGGCACCACTGTACATGGTGGTGGTTGCGTCCTGGTATTCTGAGGGACGCAGGTTTCTAATTATTCATGTAGCTTTCCTGCATCTTGTTATTTCTTGTTTTTCCAGTTTTTTCACATGTTTGGGTAGGTCTTGGTGGTGACAGTCTGAATTGCTATAAGTAAGATAGGGCGTGGTGGTGGTTGCGTTGAGGAAGGGAGGTTTGGGTTGGAATGGTTTTGTGGGTTCTGCATGTGTAGCATGGGGGCAACATGAGTTGCGGGATGGGGTTAGAGGTGGGTCTAGGAGCTGGTGGCTTTGTGTCAAATTGGGGTTTGCTGCTTAACATAGGATGTAAATATGCTTGTTTTTTTGGTTTTTATCGTATTAGGTAATTGGGTAACTAGGGGTGTTTTTGCTTTTGTTGGTTTTTTATTTTAGATTTGGTTGTATTGTGCTCTTTAGATTAGCGAACTGGTGAAACGAGATCATGCCTTTCATATTTGTTTCTATGCTAATCATGAGCCTCATTTATTTTTGGGGCCTATGAGCTTTTTGGTAATGAAAGTTATTTTCCTTTTGGGTGTTAAAAAAATTAAACATTTAATTGTTACATTTTCTATCCTATAGACATATAGATAAATGAAAAAAGAAAAAGAGGAGAATGAATTTAGTCAAAAATTTTCTTATTTTACCAATTGATTTGTACATAGAAATTAAAGGAAAACATTTGTAATTGAGGTCTACATATATGTTAAATTTAATATTATTATAAATATATGTTGAAGAGTAGTTGTTCGAAAAAAAAAAAAAGAAATTATTTGAAGAGTATTTTTCCATGACTTTTGCACAAAATTGATATATATATATATATATATATATATATATATATATATATATATAAACCGTGCATATACACATTCTAAATATTAATTGAAAAAAATACTAATTATGCACCCTACTAAGGCAAAATACTTTTGAAGTCAATGTCCAAGTCTTGCTATAGACAAGTTATTATGACTATAAATAGAGAACAAATATTTTTGAAGTCAATGTCGAAGTCTTTCTATATACATGTTAGTGTGACTATAAATAGAGAACAAACTATAGGGGCGAAGAATCAAGCAAAATAATAGATATCTCCATTTCATAAAAATGAAGTCCTTTTACTTTGCATTCCTAAGCATACTATTAGTCTCTTTTGTGCTGCTGCTAATTCCCTCTCCATGTACAGCAAGAGAGTTGGCTGCTACTAGTTAGAAATTAATTAAACTTGCCAGATTGGATCTTAAATTATTAAGTTTTAAACATTGCAAAATACTATAGTGTATGTATATATATATATATATATTTCACTTTTAATATTAAGTATTTTAGTTGATGATATTTATTCATATATTTTTGTTAAATGGCTTAGGTGGAGATTGTTGGTTCCTTGGCAACTAAGAGGGGGGGGAGGGGGGGGAGGGGTGAATTAATGGCCTTTTAAAAATTATGAGCGGAAATTTGGTAGTATGAAGATAAAGGATTTATAGTAGTTCGGCTATAATCTCGAGCCTACGTCCACTTCTCCAATCCTAGAAAGGAATTGGGTTCCACTAAGCACCAATGACAATTACAAGAGAGGTTTTATAAGTTCACCTCAAAACTTAGTGTTTATAGCTAACACCAAACTTTACAGAAAGGTAATGAGTTTATAGCTCACTCAAAACTAAAAATAGAACAACAAGAATGTTGGTTTTAAGGATAAGCCAACAAACACTAACAATACAAAGTAAATTTGTGTATAATGTAGAAAAAAAAATGAAGTATATAGAGTGTAGAAGTTGTGTTGTGTCTCTATCTTTTTATGTGAGGATATTTATAGAGGATATTTGAAAACTAGCCGCTTGGAGCGTCAAAGAATTTAATTATTCTGAAATGCAGCTGGGTCGCAACCGAGACTCGCCGTTTGGAGCGTCAGACAATGGCTCTAAAGAATTTTCTGTAGGCCCGACAGCATCTTAGTATTTGAGTAGATTGACTTTTGTCGGGTCGCGACCGAGACATATAGGTAGCAACCAAGACAAGCTAAGTGGCACCAACGGCTATTTTTGAAAGTAGCAGGTGAGACTGGTGAGAGACATGGAGTCGTGACCGAGACTGCGTAGTCGCGACCGAGACTCTTGTACTGAGGCTGAGTAGCGAGCGAGACCAGGTCGAGACACTTGAGTCGCGACCATCGCAGGAGCTTCTCTAAAATTTTGTTCTGTGGGTCGCGACCGAGACTCCATTGGTAGCGACCGCGACACCTGTGCTGAGGTTGAGTCTCGACAGAGACACATTGGTAGCGGTCGCGACACTTCTGCAGTATTGCTACATTGCTGTTTTTTACTTTGATTTTGACTTGGATTGACAGTATTCAACTGATAACACATTAAAACACTTGAAACATCATTAGTGACTTCACAAAATCAAATATAAATTGGTCAAACAATCAAAACAAGAGATTTTGGAAACTAGGCACAACAATCTCCCCCTTTTTGATTTTTTGACAAATATACTTGATATTGTGATTAGAAAAGAATAAAATGACTTATGTATGATGTATGTTTGAAGTTAAATTTGAAATTTGTTAACATTTTTGCTCCCCCTCACTTAATGCATAAAACTTTTAAAATTTATATAATCACAAAATAAATCACAAAACTAGTTATTATTTCTCCCCCTTTTGTCAAAAAGATTAAAAAATGTAAATTGGATAAAGAAATAACATTCCATTTCATTAAATAAAAGATTACAACTAGTTGAAATTTAAAAAAAAAAAACACACAATAAGAAAAATATGAAAACATAAGAGCTAAAAACTAATTCTCAAAATGAATTCCTTTGCCTTTCGTAGCAGCACCACTAGCTCTCTCTATGAGAGCAAATTTTTCTTGCAAAGGAATGGAATCAGTAGAGGATGAAGAAGATGAATAACGAGGTAAAGGAGGCTCAGGAGGACTAGAAGGACCAGCTCCGCTAGAAGGTGGAACCGGAGGAGGGACATTGTCATCATCCGACTCCGAAGCAGATAAGCAGCTCGCTTGAAGTTTTTGACATAATCTCTTGAGCCATTTTTCAATATTTTTGAGACGATGCCTATCCTTCTTGGTTTTTGGAGTAGGAAGAGAAGTAGAGGAAGGAATTTCTTCAGTTCTAGACCTTTTAGATGGTCTAGTGGAAGGTTGAGGAGGAGTAGAATCACCTTCGGATTCTTCTTCAGCTTGTTGTCCTCCAGCAGATGGTTTATTACCAAGAAAGCGATTATGGAATTGGCTAAGGATCTTGGCTTCAACAGTGAGATAGTGAAGGTTGATGGAGAATGAGTTGTTGATAGCGATATCCTTTTCAACGAAGGTTTGAATGGTGGGATCACTGAAGAAATTCTGAACGACCCGGGTGGCAATGTAGGTTAGGATATGATAGACATAAGGAGTCATCTTCTTATTTTTCTAAACATCAAGAAGATGCGAGACAAGGACTGTAGCTCCACAATAGGGTGTTGAAGTGTGAGCACAGTGGAGAATAAGAAGATCTTTCTTCGAGACTTTGTTTCTCCCCTCTTTAGCAAGAATTGAGTAGGAGATAGACTGATGGAGAAGCCAAAATCGGAGAGCTCTGAAAGAAGAGGCTTTGGCATTCTTTGGGTTATGAACAGGATCCACCGACATTGCTTGCCAAGATTCAATTTGTGCTTGGAGAGGAATGTCGTCGGTTTTGGTGATGGTGCCTTGTGAGAGATTGAAAATACTAGCAATTTCTTCCCTTGTGAGAGAATAGAGAGCACCAAAAGCTTTGAATGTAATGGATTGAATGGTAGCTCTTTGGTATTTCTTATTTAGGTTGAAAATGGGTGTTATGGAGGCTAGAATCTCACAAGATAGAGCTTTATAGGAGGTAGGAGCAAGGTAAGCAATATTAAGGAGAGAGGCATTAGTGAGGAGAGTGATTACCTCATCATAAACACCTAGATCTACCAAGGTTTGATCATGGAGAGTTTTAATTGGATGAAACTTTTTAGCATAATGGGTGTTGAAAAGATTTCTTTCATACTCGGTGAGGTTGTTTGGAGCAAGATTGGGAAGAAGGGTAAGCATTCTTGTTCTTGGAGGCATGATGAATGAAGAAGAACAAAGATAAAGATGAAGAATTTGATGAGAAGCTTGAAATTCTTTGAGTGAGAAAGGAAAAGAGATTTAAGATGTGAGAAAATAAGTGAGAATGACCGGTTTTTATAGAAGGAAAGGAGTATGAACGAATTAATTAGGGTTTAATGAAATTAAATGCTGATTTGAGTGAAAACGAGGAGGGTTCAGAAAACCCGACAGGTTCGCGACCGAGACTAGGAGGTCGCGATCGAGACTCATGAAAACGACACGGTCAAAGGCTGAAAAAGCGGTAAAAACCGCGTGAAACGATAAGATTTCTGACAGTTAAAAATTTTGAAACTTGTGTCGCGACCGAGACCCAAAGAGTCTCGACCGAGACACGGTTAAAAAATTATTTTCCAGAAATAAGAACAGGTCGCGTTTGAGACTCATACGTCTCGGTCGCGACACAGTGACAGAACCCATAAAAAATTTAGAGCAAATCTTTAGCGACCGCTACCACGGAGCAGCGACCGAGACACAGTTACAGGTTTAAAAAAGCAGAAAAAATTTGCAGCAGGGGGAATTTTGGAAAAAGATTTAGCACAACAATTTTGTTTTTATTTTTGAAATACATTGTATGTGAGCATGTATGCATATGTTATTGACAAAAAAAAAAAATAAAGGAAGAGTTAGAGAGACGTACTATTAATCATTCCTAGTCTTAGAATGATAGAATTTTGTTTTTCCATATTGAGCGGTTTTGTGAAAATATCCGCCAGCTGGTTGTCCGTTTCCACAAACTCCAAGCAAACATCAGCGCATTGTACATGATCACGAATAAAATGATGCCTAACATCTATATGCTTAGTTCTAGAATGATTTATTAGGTTCCTAGAAGTATTTATGACATTAGTGTTATCACACCTAATGGGTATTTGGTCTTGTTATATGCCAAAATCATGCAATTGTTGTTTGATCCATAATAATTGAGCACAACAAGCTCCAGCCGCTATATACTCCGCTTCCGCGATGGATAGAGCAACGGATGCTTGTTTCTTACTAAACCAAGAGACTAAACATTCACTTAGGAGATGGCATGTTCCGGAGGTGCTTTTTCTATCTAATAGGCTTCCGGCATAATCCGCATCGGAATAGCCAACTAGGTCAATGCATATATTTTTAGGATACCATAAACCTAAGTGCAATGTACCACATAAATATTTCAAAATTCTTTTTACCGCATGCAAATGTGATTCTTTTGGACAAGCTTGAAAACGAGCACATAAGCAAATACTATACATTATATCGGGTCTAGAGGCGGTGAAATAGAGAAGTGAACCGATCATACCTCTATAAAGCTTTTCACTAATAGGCGTACCCGATTCATCTTTATCTAGCTTGGTGATTGTACTCATTGGAGTTTTGCTACTCTTGGAGCCTTCCATTCCAAACTTTTTGATAAGTTCTTTTGTGTACTTTGCTTGATTGATGAAAATACCTTCTTTGGTTTACTTAATTTATAATCCAAGTAAGAATTTGAGTTCTCCCATAAGACTCATTTCAAATTCACTAGTCATTTGCTTACTAAACTTATCACATAAAGATTCATTAGTAGCACCAAAGATAATATCATCAACATAAATTTGTACTACAAGCAAGTCATGCTTATGTTTATGAATAAAAAGTGTAGTGTCAACCTTGCCCTTTTCAAAACCATTTTTAATTAAAAAAGAACTAAGTTTTTCATACCAAGCCCTAGGAGCTTGTTTAAGACCATAAAGAGCTTTTTCTAATTTAAACACATGATTTGGGAATTGGTGATGTTCAAAACCCGGAGGTTGTTCAACATACACTTCTTCCTTAATAAATCCATTTAAGAATGCACTTTTAACATCCATTTGAAATAGTTTGAAATTCATATGACATGCAAATGCAAGCAAAATTCTAATAGCTTCTAATCTAGTAACAGGAGCAAAAGTTTCATCAAAATCAATACCTTCTTCTTAATTATAACCTTTAGCAACAAGTCTAGCCTTGTTTCTTGTTATGATACCTTTCTCATCAAGTTTATTTCTAAAGACCCATTTGGTGCCAATAATAGAATGATTAGTAGGTCTAGGGATAAGTTTCCATACATTGTTTCTTTCAAATTGATTTAGTTCCTCTTGCATGGCTGGAACCCAATTTTCTTCACTAAGGGCTTCTTCAATAGTCTTAGGCTTTACTTGAGATATAAAAGCTGAAATATTAAAAGAGGAACTTATCAGTAGTGAGACATTGAGTCGCGACCGAGACTTATCAGTAGTGACCGAGATACTGTTGCTGAGGATGAGTAGCGATCGAGACTCTGGTGCGACTCTGAGTCGCGAGTAGTCCAGTAGCTTCACTAAATTTTTGATCTGTTAAGTCACAACTGAGACACCTCTGGTAGCGACCGAGACACCTGTGCTGAGGCTGAGTCTCGACGGAGACACATGAGTTGCGATCACTCTGATACTTGAATAAAAATCTTCTTTGTTGAGTCGCGACCGAGACTATTTGGTCGCGACCGAGACCCAGTTGCAGTATGGCCATTTTGCTGA
Organism: Croton laevigatus; assembly: GCA_949640765.1. Classification (NCBI taxonomy): domain Eukaryota; kingdom Viridiplantae; phylum Streptophyta; class Magnoliopsida; order Malpighiales; family Euphorbiaceae; genus Croton; species Croton laevigatus. The sequence continues at coordinate 11,969 of CATIWJ010029521.1, forward strand.
TATTCACGTTGATTTTGACTTAGATTGTTTTGACATGTCAGTATTCAACTGCTAACATATAAAAACACTTGAAACATCATTAGTAACTTCACAAAATCAAGTATAAGTTGGTCAAACAATTAAAACAAGGGATTTTGGAAACTAGGAACAACAATTATAAATACATAGGAACCATCAATAAGCCTAAATTTCTCCTAAACCAACAATTCAACTGTTGGTCCCTTCGCAACTAAGAGGGGGTTAAATTAGTGGCCTTCTAAAAAATTTAAGCGGAAATTTGGTGGTCAATTAGAAGGATTTTTATAGTGGTTCGGCTGAAAACTCTTTGCCTACGTCCACTTCTCCAATCCTATAAAGGAATTGGGTTCCACTAAAACACAAAGAAAAAATACAAGAGGTTTTACAAGTTTACCTTAAACTTAGGATTTGTGATCACCCCAAACTTACAATAAATAAGAACAAGAATTTAAAGCTCACTCTCAAACTATAACAACTAAACAAGATGTGGGTTTAATGCTAACCCAACTAACAAAACACTCAAAATAAATTGAAAGTAATAAAGAAGGAGATTTGCACAATGAGGTTGTTGAGAGTATTGAATATGGTAGTTGTCTAACCTCATTAATACAGTTTTGATGGGTATTTATACTCATAATTAAAAAACTAGCCGTTAGAAGAGAGATAAAAATCTAGTCAGAAATCTGTGTGAACGTCGCAGTCGAGACTAAAGCCGCGGCCGCGACCTCTCACTGACATATCTCAGTGGGCTTCAACGGTTACTTGTTGTAACAGCTTTTCATTTAATGCACTAGCCGTTGCCTCTGATTTCCATACGGTCGCGGGCGCTCCATAATGATAGCGGGCGCGACATGTTTATTTTAACTTTTAACTGCCATTTGAATGTGGGCGTCACAAGTAATGTGTTGGTGGCGCGGGCGCGATATCGACAATGTTGTTTGCTTCGCCCTCGCGAAGGATTTGTCTCGGTCATTCTAGGGTCTCCTAGAACTCACGGTTGATCCAATATAAAAATCACGTTTTATGAGTGGGCGCGACGGTAATGGCGCGGGCGCGACGGTAATGGCGCGGGCACGACGCTCTTGCTAGAGCTTGGCTTCATCTCGCGATGTCTTCATCTTGGGCAACACACTTCTTCATTTTAAGTTTTCAACCACAATGAGTTATTTTGTGTTTAAGTCGCGGGCGCGACATTTACGTCTCGATCGCGACACTTTTGCCAGAAATATAGCACTGTATTTTTTGATTATAATTGGACCTTTTTTTTTCTTTGGGTAGGCTTTATTTACTGTAACAACACTTAAATACTTGAAAATGAAGTTAGTATCTTCACAATTCTATGTAATTTTGTCAAACAATCAAAACTAAGGGATTTTGGAAAACTAGGCACAACAATCTCCCCCTTTTTGATTTTTTGACAAACTTACTAGAGTTGTGATTACAAAATAGTGCAAAGTGTTTAAGGTATGTGAATGAATGAAGATGTATGTAAAAAAGTATGTTCCCCCTCACTTTATGCATAAAGTCAATGAACAACTCAAGCATTTCTCCCCCTTTTGGCAAAAACATATCAAACAGAGATACAAACTTAAAAAGAAATTGCAATTTCTTTGATTTTGAATAAG
>CATIWJ010029581.1:0-14806 GCA_949640765.1 Croton laevigatus
TCAACTAATTGTTGTTTAATATACCTCAGCTGATGTTACCATGACATTGTATTTTATGTTGTATGAGTTGTTGTTAATTTTAATTTTTAGTTTTATTTATATGATTATTAAAATTCTAATGATAAAATTGATTATATAATAGCGCTGCAAGAATTCTGACCCACTAAGAAAATTGTCCTTAAATTTTTGTTAAAAACAAAAAAAATATCCTTAAGTAATGTGACTGATACTTAGACAAAAAGCAGAAACATTATATTCCAAAGTTCTATATCGTCCTGTCGTGTCTTGAAAATGGAAATTCTTGAATTATATATATATTTTTTTGTACCATTTTTACTTTAATTTTTTCAATACATATAAAAACAAAATTCTAAAATAATCTTATAAACATAAATAGTATCCTCATTAGCTGGCTAAATCTAAAAATATTCTTATTTTATAGCAAATTCCATTGAGAATTATACCACATAATTTATGAAAATTATTTACTTTATTTGAATTGTATTATTCAGTTTATTTAGTAGAATATTCGATATTGTTTCTAAAAAATAATTTTAAAAAATCATAATTTATTTTAAATCTGATTCATTACATCCTTTAACTTGAAATTCCATATAATTTTGTTCGAAAATAGTATGAGAACTAGACAACTTAATCATTGAAATGGAATAAGACTATATTTTTATGTGGAAAAAATTAAAAATGTGACTGGGAATTACACAATCTCGTTTTGTCTCGCCCGTACTCACTCCTAGTTCACAATATTGAATCTTGGAACTATAAACTTTTAAAACATATATTCGCAAATTATTGTTAATTATTAGCAAAGTTATAAAAACCATTAAATATCTTTGTTAAAAGTTAGAAGTTGGACTCTTAGTTGGCAGACCAAGTAAGCGTAAATGGGCTAGAACACCGTGGTTTCCTCGAAAATTTAGAAGTTTTACACTTATTTATATGACAACGAAGAGAAATTCTTAGGTATACCTAGTTTATCACGTCATCCATACACCAACTCAATTACATGATGACACATCAGTAGGTGATTAGTTAGGATAACTATCAGGAACAGAAAATAATAAAAAAAAAAAGATATAACTCATCACCTGCTGATGTGTCATCATACAATTGGGTTGGTGCATGGATGACGTGGTAGACCAGGTCTACCCAAGAATTTTTCTGACAGCGAAATATATTAATTGCCTTTTTTAATTCACCTTATTTTGAGCCAAAATGTATTATTGCATAAATATTACCCTAAGTATTTTAAATAATATTTAATATATTTAAGTCGATTATTCCTCAATAAGATGTACTACCTCCATTCCAAAATATAAACCCCTTTTCAGTTTTAGGGTGCCCTAACATATAAGCCACTTTATATATTTGTACTATTATTAGGAATTATTACCTTTGTTCCAAAATATAAGCATGTTTTCTATTTTAGGTATCCCAAAATATAAACACCTCTTTCTATATTTGTATTAGTATTAAATGCTATTTTTTCAAGTTTATCCTTAATAAACAAGGAGAGTGAGTGTTTTGAGTATATTAACATAAGCGTGTCATTGTCAATTTAATCAACAATTAATTACAAATAAGTGGAATTTTAAACTTCTTCAAAAAGGTGTTATGAAGAAGAGACTTATATTTTGGAGACGGATGTAGTATATTCCATAAATGGAATGTAATAATAGCACAAATCTTATTAAATAAAATATAATAACTTATGAGTTTTTTCACAAATAGTAAATGCAATTTTCATATTTAAAAAAAAAAAATTGTAAATTCAACGTGCATGTAAATTACATATATAGTACTCTATTTTTCCAATATTTGAAATTAACAAGACATAGATAGCATGTAAGAATAGCACAAACCTTGTTAAATACAATGTAATAGCTTATGAGCTTTCTACAAATAATAAATGCAATTTTCATATTTCAAACAAGAAATTGTAATTTGAACGTGCATGTAGATTACCTATATAGCACTTTATCTTTCCAATATTTGGAATTAAGGCATAGGTAGAATGTAATAATAGCACAAACCTTATTAAATACAATGTAATAACTTATGAGCTTTCTACAAATAATAAATGCAATATTCATATTTTCAAACAATAAATTGTAATTTCAATGTACATATAGATTACATATATAGCACCCTATCTTTCCAACATTTGGAATTAGTAAGGAATAGATAGAATCTAATAATAGTAACACCTTATTAAATACAATGTAATAACTTATGAACTTTTTACAAATAGTAAATGCAATCTTCATATTTTTAAATAAGAAATTGTAATTTCAAGGTGCATGTAAATTACCTATTTAGCACTCTATATCTTTCCAATATTTGGAATTAACAAGGCATAAATAGAATGTAATAATAGCATAAACTTCATTAAATACAATGTAATAACTTATGAACTTTTTACAAATAGTAAATGCAATCTTCAAATTTTCAAATAAGAAGTTGTAATTTTAAGGTGCATGTAAATTACCTATTTAGCACTCTATCTGTCCAATATTTCGAATTAACAAGGCATAGATAGAATGTAATAATAGCATAAACATCATTAAATACAATGTAATAACTTATGAACTTTTTACAAATAGTAAATGCAATATTTATATTTTTAAATAAGAAATTGTAATTTCAAGGTGTATGTAAATTACCTATTTAGCACTCTATCTTTCCAATATTTGGAATTGACAAGGCATAGATAGAATACAATTATAGCGTAAACCTTATTAAGTACAATATAATAACTTATGAACTTTTTACAAATAATAAATGCAATCTTCATATTTTCAAATAAGAAATTGTAATTTTAAGGTGCATGTAAATTACCTATTTAGCACTCTATCTTTCCAATACTTGGAATTAACAAGGTATAGATAGAATGTAATAATAGCATAAACCTCATTAAATACAATGTAATAACTTATGAACTTTTTACAAATAGTAAATTTAATCTTCATATTTTCAAATAAAAAATTGTAATTTCAAGGTGCATGTAAATTACCTATTTAGCACTCTATCTTTCCAATATTTGGAATTAACAAGGCATAGATAGAATGAAATAATAGCATAAACCTCATTAAATGCAATGTAATAACTTATGAACTTTTGACAAATAGTAAATGCAATCTTTATATTTTCAAATAAGAAATTGTAATTTCAAGGTGCATGTAAATTACCTATTTAGCACTCTATCTTTCCTATATTTAGAATTAACAAGGCATAGATAGAATGTAATAATAGCACAAACCTTATTATATATAATGTAATAACGTATGAGCTTTTCTACAAATAGTAAATGCAATTTTCATATTTCAAAACAAGAAATTGTAATTTCAACGCGCATGTAGATTATATATATAGCACCCTATTTTTCCAATATTTGGAATTAATAAGGCATATATAGAGTGTAATAATAGCACAGAACTTATTAAATACAATGTAATAACTTATGAATCTGTTCACAAATAGTAAATGCAATTTTCATATCTTTTGAAAAAAAAAATTGTAATTTCAACGTGCTTGTAGATTATATATATAGCACCATAGCTTTCCAATATTTGGAAGTAACAAGGCATAGATATAATGTAATAGTAGCACAAACCTTATTAAATAAAATGTAATAACTTATGAGCTTTCTACAAATAAAAAATGCAATTTTTATATTTTCAAACAAGAAATTGTAATTTCAACGTGCATGTAGATTACATATATAGCATCCTATCTTTCCAATATTTGGAATTAACAAGGCATAGATAGAATGTAATTATAGCATAAACCTTGTTAAATGCAATGTAATAACTTATGAGCTTTCTATAAATAGTAAATGCTGTTTAAACAAAATTTTGTGTTTTTGAAAATAAGAATACAAATAAAAGATTTTATTTGAATAAATGTGTGATTCACTATTACTAAATCTTTTGATTCTTATCTTTGCGACAAAGTTGAAAAAGGGTCATGATAACTTGCTGTCAAATTACGAGCTTTGATGAAGATGATTCAAAGGTCGTTGACTTGATCTTGAATCACGAACTTTGATGAAGATGATTCAAGGGTCATTGACTTGATCTTCAATAACAAACTTTGAATAGCCTTCGATCTTTGAATCTTATGGAGGTCTTTGGTGTTTGACTTGACAGAGTTTTTGAGCTTAAATTGTATCTTTGTATAGCAAGGGTCACAGGGACTTTTTATTGAATCTTCGTAGAGATCCTTTGATGACGATCACCGGACAAGGCTTTAAACTTTGGGAAAAGCTTGCGTCTTCAAATCGTCAAAGCTTTAGAGCTTAATTTGTATCTTTAACATTAAGTGAGGGTCGCAATGACTTTATTTCGGATCTATGTTGAAAAGACTTTGATGATAATCCAAATGTGGGAGACTTGATCTTGAATTATCTTGACGAACTTTATTGATGATTGTTGAATGAGCCTTTAAACTTTGAGGAGAGGTTGCGTCTTTAATTTTTTTTTGATGAAAAAAGACTAGTCGCATTAAAAATCCTCTCAGGCAATCCTTTTTAAAAAGCCATCGTTAAGGGAAAAAGATAACTAGCCTTGCTCGTATTTATATTACAAAAATAAAGAATCAGAAATATAGCAATTTTCAGGAAGATTGCATACCCAGAAACTGTACAACTCATTCTTTTTAGCCTATCTAGCTAACCTATGAGCTAAGGTATTAGCATTATGTCGAGTATACAAGAAAATATAGGAATGAAACTCTTGAGTAAGACTAACATTGTTTAAAACAACCCTAACCTGGAAATAATCTGAATTACCACCTTTTGCCAACCTCTTGAATAGCCATAAGCGAGTCAGACTCAATTAAAATGTCTCGAAAACCTTGAATAGTAGCTAGATCTAATCCAAGCTTAATTGCTAAAAGCTCCGCATGAATAACATAATCAGTGTAAGGAAACTTACTAATTGCTGAACCAACCACCAGCCCATTGGAATCCCTTACAACAGCCCTAACTATAGCCCCTGAGTTTGATTATTCCAAGCCGCATCTACATTAATTTTAATCTTGCCTTTCGGTAGCGAGGCCCACATAGTTGGAGGGCTAGGACAAGCTACATTTCTTCTGGCCGCCGCACTTGAATATTCAGCAGCTAGCTTGGAGGTTTGTGTAGTAATACCCACAGCCCTTTTACAACAAAGTTCAAAAATACCTTTATTTCTATTTGCCCACAATCCCTAAAGAGTAAATATCACCAGTTCAAGAAACTTTTTGTTATGACAAGTACTTAAAAAATAGTCTCAAAACTCAACAGTAAAATCTATGTAGTTTAGAATATTAAGCACATCCTGTGCTACCTCTTCTCAAACAGTGATAGCAAGTGGACATTCAAAAAATAAGTGTAGCAACAAATCATAACTAGAACCATATACGTTACAATCATCATTAATTGAAATACCGGGATTGAAGATTAGGGGCAGTTGGCAAAATACCATGGACAACCCTCCATAGAAAGTTCTTCACTCATGGGCTAACTGTAGATACCCAGATTATTCTCCATATGTCACGCCTTGCACCTCGATCAATGATCTCTTTATTTAGAATGGAGTGTGCCACAAAATATGCTGACTTAACTGAGAAATTACCCACGGGAGAGTCCTCCCAAATACGCATATCTTGGTTGTAAAAATTAGATATAGGAACTTGAAAAATCGTAGTTGTTGTTTCATTATCAAACGATTCAGAACTAAGATCAACATCCCATCTTTTGCTATCAGCTAATAAAAGATTAGAGACCAGAAAATGGATTGAAGGGAGATCATTAGGGACAGAAATTCTACAGTCAGGTAGTGTCTTCACCCATATATCCTTGAAGATATCAATATGAGAAACATTACCCACTCTCCATATACTACCTTTCTTAATAACCTCACAACTTGCAAAAAGGCTTCTCCAAAGATGAGATAGACCATTGTGCAAATTGACTCTTATAGGATCTTCCTGAGGAAAATACTTTGCTTGTAATACTTTGAAAACCAAAGAAGTTGGTTTATTCATAATGCACCACCATGACTAGTAAGAAGAGCTAAGTTAAAAGATTCAAAGTCTTTAAAACCAAGCCCGCCATCAAGCTTTGATTTACACAGAGAATCCCAGTGCTTCCAATGAATCTTCCGCTTGTTTTCATCTCCACCCCACCAAAATTTAGTAAGAAGCATATTCAGTTCATGGAGAAACTCTTTCGGCAATTTATAACAATACATATAATGTAAAGGGAGGGACTGTGCTATAGATTGGATAAGAGTGACTTTACCCGAGGGGGAAAAGAGCCTGTTATTCCAATTCTTAACCAGCTTGGAAAGCCTATCTCTAATACCCTGAAATAATTTAATTTTAGATCTCCCCATCCAAAGTGGAAGGCCAAGGTATTTATAGTTAGATAACTCACGAGCAATACTTAAAACATCTCTGCAATATGTCTTTATCTCTAATGAAGTATTTGGGCTATAAAGAACAACATACTTCTTATAATTTACTTGCTGACTTGTTGCATTTTCAAAAGCAGTTAACACCTTTTTCACTCCATTAAAATTGCTTGGGCAAGCCCTACAAAAAACCATTAAATCATCAGCAAAAGTAGATGGAAGATAGATGGTCCCGATTTAGAAGCTCGGAGACCATAAAGCTTCTTTTCCCTGAAAGCTTTAAACAATATACTAGATAAACCTTTACTACAGAGGAGAAAACGGTAAGGTGAAAGTGGATCTCCCTGATGGACACCCCGAGAGGGAATTATGTTTCGAGATACAACCTCATTGGCAATAACAGAATACTTCACCGTAGAGATACAACTCATAATAAGGTGGAAAAAACTCGAAGGGAAACCCATATGAAACATACTAGCTTCAATAAAACCCCTTTCAACTCTATCAAAAGCTTTGCTCATGTCAAACTTGATAGCTACATATCCGTACTTGCTCATTTTCTTCTTCCTAAGTGTGTGTATGATCTCCTGTGCAATAATCACATTGTCATATATTTGCCTTCTTGGGATAAAAGCATTTTGTTGTTCACTAATAACAAAATCAAAAACTAGACGAATATTGTCGGAGAGCACTTTAGCAACAAATTTGTAGAGCATATTGTATAGGCTAATAGGCCGAAAATCTTTAACAGAGGAAGCTCCTTTCTTCTTCAGGATAAGAGCAATGTTTGTTTTGTTCACTATTGAGATAGAAGCATTATCATTGAGAACATCTAAAATGCCTTTAACAATATCCGCCCCATCCGACTCCAATTTTTCTTATAGAAACCTGCATTAAAACCATCAGGTCCTGGCGCTTTATCATCCCCTATTTCAAAAATAGTAACCTTTATTTCCTTAACAGTATAAGGGGCATCAAGTAATGTAACATGATCTACAGAGTTTTTTAGTCACACAATTGACAACATCAGAAATGGAGCTTGGATTAGAAGAAGCAAAAAAAGTAGAAAAGTATTCTATAAAATTGGAGACAATGTCATCAAACTGTCATACCTCTTTGCCTTAATCTTTAGTAATCACGTGCACAATATTATTTCTCTGACGTTGAGGAGCAATACCATGGAAAAATTTAGTGTTTCTGTCTCCCTCTTCAACCCAACGATCTTAGGACCTTTGCTTCTAAAGAACCTCCTTATTTGATTCCTATTCAGCCAACCTGTCATGACATATAGAAATTTCATCACAAAAACTCGCCTAACTCTGCTTAGTAGTGTGGATTTCCTTCTGAACATTGCCATAAACATCCGTATTCCCAGCTGAAAGTTTCTCAGTACAATTTTGCAGCTTCTTGGATAGATCAAGAAAAGAATTAATTCGGTTAACTGGCTATGCTTCCTCAAGGATATCATTAAAGTTAGGGTGTTTGAGCCACATGTTTTTAACCTGAAAAACTTTCTTTTTCTTGGAATTAGCCCCCCTAAAAATTTTGATCTCCAATAGAATAGGAAGATGATCTGATTTCCCAGAGATTAAATGCTGCTTAATTGTAAGAGGAAAAAGATGAAGAAAATCAACATTAGCAACACTCCTATCTAACCGTTCAAGAATCATATTGTGACCTCTCCCTTTGGACCAAGTAAATTTTGGGCCATAAAAAGGAACCTCCATGAAACCTCAATCTTGAAATACTGAAGCAAAATCATTCATAAGACTAGCTTGCCTGAGGGTGCCACCATACTTTTCATCTACAGAAAGAATCTCATTAAAATCATCTGCACATATCCAAGGAGTAGGCATTTGAGCATTTAAAGAACGCAGAAGATCCCATGAGAAAATTCGGTTTGCTGCCACAAGGGAACCATAGAAACCAGTAAAATGCCATGAGCCACTATCCTGAGTTACCCTACAATCAATGTGATTAACAGAGTAAGAGTTGATAGAGACATTAATATCATTTGACCAAAGTAGAGCCAGCCCTCCACTTTTTTCGATTGAATCAACAGATAAACAACCATAAAAACCTTAGTGCACCCGTAAAATCTCCATCCCTTTACTTCTTTTTTTTCATCTCCAACAAAAAGAGGAGACGAGGATTTTGCAGTTTGACTAAACTGCAAATTTCATGAACTATCTGGACCAACCCCAAACCCCGAAAGATTAGGCAATTCATGATGAGCGGTAGACCCTGGTATTCCCAAAGTCGGCCTATAGATTATTTGTAGCTTTAGCAATATCCGAAAGAGTGTTATGCGTAGCTTGTAAAAGTCTGAGATCACAATCAACAATATTATTAGTCAAAGAAACTTGAGAAGGGGGAATGGAGAATACCAATTTTTTGACTAATTTTTGATAATTTCTTCATGCTATTGAGTAAGCTTTTGGATCATAAGATTGAACAACACAAACATCAACCAGAGAAGTTGAGAGTGGAAGGGTGTTTTGATCACAATTGTCATGCAAATTTTACCAAAGAGATTCCTTCTGTAGGCCTTGCTGTAAAGTGTTCTCCTCCAAAAAGCATTTCCTGTGTTTTTGAAAACACGTAGGGATTATACCTTTATCTGAATTATCTAAGATATTCATAGCATGTTCTCCCAAATCAGTAGATTGATTGATGCTTTGAATAACTAATTTGAATTTTTGAGTAGACACCTCTAAACCCAGACCTTCTTTCTGTAAAGACCTCAGCTTATCATAACATTTTTCATAGCTGTACTTATTTCTCTTGCTGAGACTATGTGCCTTTCGCTTTTCAAATTCTGAAATACCTTTCTATTAGTTAGTAGTTCTAGTCGAAACTCCCAAATTAGCTGCATCATTAGATGGAGCTGAAGTAGAGGAAATGTCGGGTTGATGTGGCATAAAGGGCGAAGCAGGTTGGAGACTTGATGTATCAGCCTCAATTGGAAGATTATTATCAACATTCACTAATGGGGAAACTGATGGGGCCTTTTGAACAGTATTACTTAATCCAATAACAGGCACAAGACCTATAGAGGAGTGATATTTACCTACCAAAAAAAATAAGAGGCAACTCCCCTTTGGCAACACAAGGTGGATTTGATTCAGCAGTATCTTCCTCCTGTAATAATCGGCTTTGATTTTTGTTTTGATTTGTCTTTCTGGGAGCAAAAGAATTTCCAAATTTTTCACTTACATTTGCAGATGTAGAAGGCGAAGGCAACTTCGTTGAACAATAAACATTCCCCGCTTTAAGCGACAGACCATAAGCATAAGAAACATCAACGTTGTCCATTTTACACTTGATAATTGTCTCATAGTCCTTTGCAAGATGAGAGAGGGAGCCATAGACAAAGCAAAAATCAAGTAGTTTACAGCATTCAAAGGCAACCTATAATTTCATACCTGAAGGTAGCATTAACCAACAACCTTTTCTTTAGAGCCTTGGAAACATTGATTGAAACTCTGACCTTCAAACCAGTGCTAGCCCCTTCTCTGCTCAATCCTTTTTCTACCTTAAGAACCTTACCAGCTTTAGACCCTAGTATTTTGCCCACTTTTTCAGTTACCAAACCAACTGAAATTTTAAGAAGGTTAATCCACAAAGGACAATGCGTAAAGGAATTCTCATTTACACCACCAATTTCACTAACTTCCTCAAACACAAGCAATGCCCGATTGAAAGACCAAGGTTGACGGAAGAGATGCAGCCTTTTTATAGGAGCTTATATATGCTTGGCCACCAAGTGAAATGATTTGATTGGTTCATTTGGCGCATTCCTATTGGTTCCATATTTTTGACATTATCCATAATTTATTTTAAAGTGATAATTTTTAATAATTATTATTTAAATAATAATTAAATTGGCCATTTAAAATAAATCATTTGATTTAATTACCTAATATTTTAATCAGCCAATTGAATAATTAAGCTAGCAAATTAATTTAATTAATTCATTTTTCTTTAAATTTTTCTTGAAAATAAATGCAATTTTCATATTTTCAAACAAGAAATTATAATTTCAATGTGCATTTACTTTATATATATATATATATTTTCCAATATTTGGAATTAACAAGATATAGATAGAATGTAATAATAGCATAGACTTTGTAAAATAAAATGTAATAACTTTGAGCATTCTGTAAATAGTAAATACAATTTTTATATTTTCAAACAAGAAAGTGTAATTTCAACGTGTATGTAGATTACATATATAACACTGTATTTTCCAATATTTGGAATTAAGAAGGCATAGATAGAATGTAATAATAACACAAATCTTATTAAATATAATGTAATAACTTACGAGCTTTCTACAAATAGTAAATGCAATTTTCATATTTTCAAACAAGAAAGTGTAATTTTAACGTGCATGTAGATTATATATACCTTATCTTTCCAATATTTGGAATTAACAAAGCATGGCTAGAATATAATCATAGTTGTTAAATACAATTTTTTTTTACAAATAGTAATGCAATTTTCATGTTGAGTCAACATGCCGAATATATATATATATATAGCCAGCCGATCAGACTTGGGGCTGATAAACAAGCCCACATGCTCCTTGGTGTGAAGAATAATGGAGGGTTGGAAAGTTAAATGAAAATGAAGAAAGTTCCAATGATAACCTGTGGGATAATATTATTTGGTTATTGAAGCATGAATTTCCTATGTCAGACTTAGGCCCTCTCAGTTATTTTTTAGGCATTGCTGTCACTCGCTCTCCGCAACTCATGATTCTTTCTCAACAGAAATATGCCAAGGAAATTCTGGAACGTGTGAGTAATTGTAAATCTACTGCAACTCCTGTTGATACTAAGTCCAAACTTAGTGCTAATACTGGGCCACCTGTGCAAGATCCAACTCTTTATCACAGCCTTGCTGATGCATTACAGTATCTTACCTTTACTCGACCTGATATATCTTATGCTATCCAGCAAATTTGTTTATTTATGCATGATCCGAGAGAGTCACACTTTCATGCATTAAAACGCATTATGCGTTATATTCAGGGCACTATTAACTATGGTCTCCATCTTTATCCTTCTCTACCAACCAAATTGGTCACTTACACAGATGCTGACTGGGTAGTTGTCCAGACACTCATCGTTCTACATCTGGTTATTGTTGTTTTCTAAGAAATAACTTAATCTCTTGGTCTTCCAAACACCAGCCTACTATCTCCCGTTCCAGTGCTGAGGTAGAATACCATGGGGTTGCTAATGTTATGGCTGAAGCTTGTTGCCTTCGCAATCTTCTCTTGGAATTACATTACCCTCTTCGACAGGAAACAGTGGTGCATTGTGATAATGTCAGTGCAGTTTACCTTTCTTCTAATCCTGTACAACATCAACGCACCAAGCATGTGGAACTGGATATCCATTTTGTTAGAGAAAAGGTGGCACTTGGTCAGATTCGAGTTCTTCATGTACCGTCTAAGTATCAATTTGCTGATATTTTCACGAAAGGATTGCCTCGAATGTTATTTCTTGATTTTAGATCCAGTCTCAGCGTTTGGCCTCCTCCCGTTGTGACTGCGAGGGTGTGATAGAGAATAGACTTCTCATCGATATGGAAATCATTGGTGTAAATTATTTAGTTTCCCTTATTGTAATTTGTTTCCTAATAATTTCATTAGGATTCTGTTGTATCTCTTCCTATAAATATGATTGAATAAGAGAACCCTAGACAAGGGGAGATTATTATACAATCTAACAGAAGGGAAATCGAATTTGGGTCCTTTGGTATAGGGTCTATGTATATATTCCTCCTTAGTCCTCTGTCTTGGCATCCTATCTTTTGGCATATGGGAGTAAGGGATAATGACTTGTTTAGTGTGTTTAGGAAAACTGTTTACAGATTTGGTCTGTAAAAAAAAAAAAAAATTTCTAATTTTGGTGTGTTTAGGGGATGGGAAGTGGGTTTTTTATTTCAGTGCGCTACTGAAAGTGGAGCACACCTTCAGTGCGCCATTCTAGATGGCGAACTGGTCTATGCGCTAGTCCAAATGAGGAACTGACCAGTTTGCCTTAGCTTTGGCATATCAATCAAGGAAAATGGTTTGTGACGAGAAGATTGTGGGTAAAATTCTTATCATGTGCGTTAGTTGAATTGGAGCACAGTTGAAATAGAGCACGCAGGCACACTGCTTCAATGTTCCATTCCAATTGGCACACAGATAAAAGTGTCCACCTCAGTACAAAAATTACACCAAATTTGGAAATATTTTTCAATACATGCCAAATTTGGAATTATTTTTCTAAAAAACACTAAACATGTAATTGTCCCTGGGACTAACAGGGATAGACAAAGCTCTTCAGTCGCTTTATCATCACTGCCGAATCGCATAGAGATTTCTAATGACTTTGAGCTAGAGGAATTCAATTCGACCTTTTCTGAATCCATCTCGCTCATGCATCGAGCGAGAATAGAGTCTTTGTCCTTGGTGTCCTGTTTCGAACCGCTCTCCTCTAACTCTTTTTCACCATGGGCGGCTTTGCGCAAGTGCAACAAGTTTGACCGCACAGGGCTTCCAAAAACTAGGGGGCATCAAATATTAAATGACGCATATTACATTTAATATTTTAGGAGAAAGCAGCTGGTATAGAGTTTTTTACCTCAAAACATGAGGTCGCATGTTCAATATAATTCTCTTTTAAATTATAAATAGAAGGCCTCGTTTTCCAAAATAATTGAAAAAATACACAGGACTTCCAAAGCCTTTGCTCCGCACCTGTTTTTCACCTAGGCTTGAAAGCTTGCTGGGGTTCTTTGGAAGAGGGGAGTCGGCCCTTATGCCGATTAGAGGGGTCAGTATGCTAATAGTTTAGTTGCCTTTATTTGCGCGGATGGAGTCGTTGTACATCTATCTCACTGGGCTTTTATGGTGATGCTAATCAGAAAGAAATATAATATACGTTTAATTAATTATGATTGAACGATAATTAAATATTGGTAAAATAAATTTATAAATTATAAAAAATAATATGTAGATTTTTTATAAAATATAAATTTACTATAAAAGTCTTTTTTCATAACCCATTGGAGTAAAACCTCTTCTTTCTCATTAAAAAAAAAAAAAAAAAATTAGAATAGGCTTAGCATGAATGTAATAACATAATGCATGAGTTTGGAGTTTGCAAATCCATCACTATTTGACTTGTGCTAGTAAAGGAATAGAAACTTATAAAATATTTTTATCTTTAATTCATATTACAAATAAATTATTTATACTAAAGTAGTGAGTAACTTATAATATTTCAAAAATTACATTTTGCTACAAAATATTACTCTTATAATTTTATTTATAATTAACTAACAATTCAATTGTATTACAATATCAAATTAAGAGTTGACATGTGCCACACATTTAAAATGGCTATTAAAAGTGTTTTTTTTTTTAAAAGTAAAATGGCTATTAAAAGTTAAAAGAGTAAACATGAAGTCTTAGTTAGTTTTACCTTAATCTTTTTATTTACAGTAAATTTCAATCTTTAGCTATAAAAAAGCATCATATTGGAAAGGAAGGTAATAATACAAACAACGCTTATTACATTTCCAAGACGATGGCTGATCTATCATCATCTGCTGGAATTATGTCATTTCACCGGGGAAACAATTATTTAGTCACCGGAGCTACCGGATTCCTCGGTAAAGGTACCCTTTAAAATTTGATTTATATTTTTTCGGCATCAAATCCAGCTGAGTCAAGTTAAGTTAAGCAAGAACAAAAATCATTTTAAACTATAAACTATGCACACTAACATGCTCCATAAGTTCTTGAATTCGGTTCTTTATTTTTCCAGTCGAACTTGAACAAGCTTTTCCCGCTTGCCTAATTGAGTAGTTTCCTAGTCTCAGTTTATTTACAGTCCTATAATAATTTTTTTATCCTCTTAATCAACTGAAAAGAATTCTATTGACAAGCTCTAATATCTTTGTTTTTATCTGCTAAAGAACCACTATCATATTCTATTACCATTGTTTTCGAGGCTGCAGTTTTAATTGAGAAAATATTGAGGACGGTTCCCGATGTGGGAAGAATTTTTGTCATGATTAAGGGAGAAAGCAGATATTCTATACACAGAAGACTGAAACATGAAGTAAGTTTCTAATTGTTATAACAGTAATTCTGTAAGGATAACTACGAATTCTCTTATTTTTATATCATCATTTGTATGTCTTATGTATAGAACAAATTAATATAGGAAATTTTGTTGGCATATAGGTAATAGATGAGGAATTGTTTAGTTTCTTGAAAGTAATTCATGGAGAATCCTACGAACAATTCATGATGAGCAAGCTTTTTCCAGTTCTTGGGAACATTTGCGAAGATAGTCTTGGAATGGATGCTGATACTGCTGAAG
>CATIWJ010029604.1:0-27255 GCA_949640765.1 Croton laevigatus
GATTCTGGTAAGATGAACAAACTCATCTACATAGCTTCGGTTTTTGATCCAAGGGACAAAATGAAGTACATGGAGGTTTGTCTCAAAAAAACACATGGTGACGAGAAGGGAACCGAGTTGTACTACTCGATTAAATTGGTCTTAGAGGATCTTTTTTAGGACTATGGAAAAGAAATGGAGAAGACTACCGAAAAAATTCCTACCACTTCAAATCCTGCCATTGATT
This sequence comes from Croton laevigatus, assembly GCA_949640765.1. NCBI lineage: Eukaryota > Viridiplantae > Streptophyta > Magnoliopsida > Malpighiales > Euphorbiaceae > Croton > Croton laevigatus. The sequence continues at coordinate 227 of CATIWJ010029604.1, forward strand.
TGGAAGTTGATGAGCTTGATTATTCGGATCCGAGAAGCTTTATCAAAAGATAGAAAATTGAATGTGGAGAATATGAAGGCCAAAAATCAGAATTGGAATTGTATTTGGAGGAGTCTCTCCATAAAGACGTTAAAAATTTTGATATTTTGGGCTGGTGGAGACATGCATCATTTAGGTTCCCTACTCTTGGAAGAATGGCACGAGATATATTGGCTATTCCTATTTCCACAGTGGCTTCGGAGTCGGCATTCAATGAGGGTGGAAGAGTTCTTGATCCATTTAGGAGTTCTTTGAGCCCTAAGACGGTCGAAGCTCTTATTTGTGCTAGAAATTGATATAGGGAAGATGATGAACTTATATGCATTGAAGAAGCTATTTATGATGCCAACAAATTTGATATGGGTATGTATACATCATAGTTTTATTTTATTTATTTTAATTTAATTTTAACATTATATATATCATATGGAAACTAACTTCTTAAGTTTGATCTTTAAATCTTTCTTAAATGTGACATCAGAAGCTACGGGAAGCGCACGGGATAGCTCATTGTTACCCCAATCTATTTCTGTTGATTGAAGAGATTTCCCATTTCTCATTGCTTTATGGACAGCCTGTTTTTTTTAAAGCCGTTGTAATGTTGGGAATTTGGATGATTCTACTTATGTTGTATGGAATAATATTTTGAATTTTAAATGTTATTGTATTATGAACTTTGATATTTTGGACTTTGAATGTATGATGATGTTGTGTAATGTTGAATTTTAGGTTCGGCATAGCTTTAAACAGGTGTTACTGTGACATTTATCAGAAGGAAAATTCGGTTTTTCATATAAACCGAACCGTAACCGAACCAATTTTTTGGTTCAGTTACAATCCGGTTTCTAATATTGCAAAACGGTTTTTGGTTTTTTAAAATTAAAAGCGGTTTATAATCGGTTTATAAAAACCGGTTCGGTGAACCGAACCGATTTTGAACAGGCCTAGCCTTAGCCACTTAGCCATAAATGCAATTTGCAAAGTTAAGTTGGTACACTTTAACCCCACACAACCACCAACCTCACCATCTTCTAAACCAGTTCTCATTGCCATCTTTCAACATGAGATTTTGATTGAGCTTTTAGATTCTTAGCTTTGCGTTAGAATTACAGATTTAACATTAAACTTAACACCTTACATAATCTAATCATAAAGCAATTAACAAAAAGTCACCTTAGTTAGCAAGATTAGAATAATCGTAGCTTCTTGAAAACTAGAATTCCCGAAATTATGTATTAGTATCTCTGTCCAACAGGCATTCCTAGCCTGTCTAATCGACCCGATCCTGGATATGCTTTGCTTGTAAAGCTTGATCTTAAGGCTGATGCCCTTTGCGCGCTGCTTGATCTCGGCTCACCAAAACCAAGGGAGCACCTCTTTGTTGAACTTGACCTCTCGTAGTGTGGCCTTTGTTTTGGTGCACTTAAAGACCTCAATTTCGCCTTGGAAGATTCGGTATAAGACATGTAATTCGGGTAATAGTCCGAGTAGCCACTTTGGAAGCTTGCTGAACCATCGCTCTTACTTGGGGTGAAGGGGCTTCGCCTACAACTACCACCTCTTGATGATGCAGAGTAAAATTGAGGGCTGTTTTCAGCAGTGCAAAAAAACTCCTCTTTAGGAAATTCCAGTGGACTAAAAGACTGAACTTCACCGGAAGATGGGCTAGGAACTGTTTGATGGGTTGTCGAGTCTTTTGAAGTTGTGAAACTGTGACTATATTGATCTGAAGCCAAGGCATGATGAGAGTGAAAAAGGTTCCTGCGTTTGGGAGTAAAATGGGGGTTTCCGGTATCTATTTCAAGGATTTTGTCACTCTTCTCGTCATCCATACTGCCGGTTCTTGTCCAAGGCATTCGTTCTGAAAAGTTGAGGGATAAATGGGCTTTGTCTTCATCACTAATTGCCCTGCTAGTAGATTTTGATCCAGTTCTCTGCATATATAAATAGCGTATTAGGCACGGATAATTACATTTAATAATATTTCTTCAAAGCGGCAGTAGGAAGAAAGACAAGGATACCTTCAACATTGAAGATGGTTCATATCTTCCACTCCTAGCTCGGACCGCATGTTCAATTTTTTCTGGGGTTGGGGGACCCAGCATATTGTGCTAAAGTTCAAATATGGTTTCAAAACATATTAATTGAAGCAAAATCCAACACCCGGACCCAAATATCTTCAAATGAATAATTCTAAAGTAAATGCCACGCTCCATTCATAATTTGAAAATAAATGATTAAGTTGCCACATGCAAATCGTACAAACTTCAGATTGCAAATTCAAGAGGCATGTAGTGGTCAAGAAAACAATGAACATGGATTCATAAAATCAACTTTCCCGTAATTCCTATCTATTAACCAAATGTAATTTAAGACCCATATTAAATTATGGTGTGTGCTGTCCTGTCGCAACAGCTATTGCCTTCTTGAACTCTAAATAAACAGGAGCCCACATCCGAGTACACTTTTGTTCACCACTCAAAAACTTTCAGTGAAAAAATCCAAATACCGGAGGGAAAAATTTTCAATATTACTTACAGGATGGTGAAAGTGAGAAGACTTGCTACTGGAGTGCGATGATTCAGAGATCTGTGCACGTCCTGCACGAGCCCGTGCCTGAGCTCTCAATATTACTTGCATTCTATGGAGCCAAGCTGCAGTTCGCTTTCTCACTACATGACCTCTTACCAACGCTTGAAGCCTTACTAAAGCTTTCAAAGCTCGCAGAGCTCTCCTCGCCTTCAAGAAATCCAAAACAAAAAAAAAATCATCACCAAAACTATAATCAGAGACTGTTATTCATATATACAAAATTATCATTTCACTGTATCATCAACCGGACATTTAAATTGTCATTAATAGCACACATCACATTGAATTAATCACATTAATTACGCCTCAGCCTGAATTGGTACACTGCATTTAACATGTTTGATGCTTAGATATGATCCCAACTAAATAATCATTAGTATGCAATACTTTTGTCCCTAGTACAACTTAAATGGTAAAAAGTAAGAACCTTTTATGGCGCCAAAGACATTCATCTTCCACAACCAACTAGAAAAACCTTAAAAAGAAAAAGAAGTTGTTGTGCATGTATCTAAATTCTGAAGATTTGAATGAATGCCTGGCAATATAATTCCAGAAGACAAAGACATCTCATAAGCCACCCTGCCGTGGGAAAAAGAAAGAGAAATGCACGAGGCTCTGACTTAAAATGTGTACAATAATTCCAATATTAAAGGACCTAAACCTACCCCAATTTCACTTTATCCCCTAAAGTCCTTCATCTGCAACCATATGGAAAAATTTCCCAACTTTTTCTTCTTTGGGAGGACCCACCTCCTCCTCTTCAAGGACAATGACTATATAAAAATTCACAACTAATTTTAACATTTTTCAAGTAAACTAATATATTATTTTTATAGTGTCTAAACAAGTTATTACTTCCTCCTAAATCCATTAAATGTAGAACAAAAAGAGCTAAGCCAAAAAACGGAGGTAGATATGGATAAATTTGAAAAATACGTCCATAATAGTCAAAAGGTACCTATAACCTACATTAATATAACTACTAATGCAATAAGCAAATTTGAACTTATTGCAATTCTTCAATGTCTAAGCATTTATAGTCACAAGTAGTTAGAATCTAGTTAACATGTCGTGATCAAGTAGACAATTGATCAATGAAACAAATACCGATTTGATCCAAATTAAGCAGGAATTAAATTATAGGTAAAAATGAATATCTACATCAAATAATCCCCCAAATGAAGATTAATCAACAACTACACAAACCTATGTTGGTAAGATTAATAAATTCAAAAAACAATTATTAAATATTAATCACGTTACCTAAACAAAATGGAATTATTGGTCAAATAAATAACCATAAAGTACAGACCAAAGGAAATTCCATCCATTAAATGTTTGAAAAGGCCAACACAACCAGAAATAGAGAAGGAAGACAACGGGCAAGACTAAAATTAGAGAGAAAAGGAAATCTTCAATGAATGGGTCCACACGGGTTTCGAGAATGGTGCACAATGCGCACCCATGGTGCAAGGTAGTGACAACTCCTGTGATGTGTTATCAGCAGAATTCAATTATGGGATTTCATAGATGGAAAAAGCAAATACTGAAACTTAACAAAGAAGGTTTGGTAAAACATGACGTTTTAAGCAAAACGACAGATGGAACAACCCAGAGACTAACACAAATGGGAAAAAGATGATCGTGTTTGCACATGGATAAAGTAGGAAATAAATAAACTACACGAAAACGACCCCGTTTTACTGGTGAGTTGCAGAGGAACAGATTCGAGAAAAATCACCTCGAATCTTGCATCACCAACTCAATGTAGCAAGAAACAACAAAACCAGATGTCAATTTCTTTTGCTTTTATAACCAGGCATTTTATTGCAAGAAAACGAAATGGCCTCGATTGGATAATTAATCTTTAAGTTATCAGCTAATTACGACGTAATTATCCCAGTGATTAAACCTATACAACATATAATTTTGCGTTTCTAGTGAAGAAGACGAACCAGAAGACAAAACACGTGCCATGATGTCGAAGCATTTTTCAAACCGGAATCAGTGCTAATTCCGTAAATTACACTAAATTCAATAGTCAAATGGAAAATTATAATTTATTGAATGAATAAGAGAATTTAAGAAACGAACCAGGTAGCCTCGAAAAGCCGCTTGTATCTTAACGGCAGCGAAATCTTCACGCCATCCTTGGCTCCCGTTAACGTACGTTATTATTGGACTATTAGCGCATCTTCCGCTACTAGTAAGTCTCACAACCTCCGCTGCAGCATGAGCAGCTGCAACCGCAGCCTCCGCAACTGCCGCCGTGGCAGCAGCGACGGCGATCGCGTGCTTATTCGGATTCTCTTCGAACTCGGAGCAACTTTGAACCGTAGCGGAAATCTCATGACCGTCCAGAAGTCCGGTTTTGAGTTGCTGCTGGTCTTTCTCACGGTATGATTTGACAAAACTCCATCTTCGCTTCTCCTTGGGACGACACGTGGGCTGCTGATGTTGCTGTGATGCTGGCTGGTCAAGTTTTTTAAGTCCGAGAACTGCCCGAAACCACCTGGAGGCTTTGCCCATGGTTATGGATATTGGAAGAATAGCGATTTTGTGGGATTTGAGATGACAATGGCATGCATTTACAGAGAAAGCGGAAAAAAGGGAAGAAAGTGGAAAAAAGGGAAGAAAGTGGAGATGGAGAAGAGAACATGTAATTTTGTACAGTAAGGAACAGAACAGGGAGGAAGAGGAAGAGGAAGAGGAAGAAGAAGAAACAGCGTCTATAAATAAGGAAAGAGAAATGATACGATCGAAATTCATTGTTTAAAGCCTTTAAGGTGAAAAATGAAACTTTAACTGGCTGATGTCAGTTGAATGATTTTCAAATTCGCTTATAAGCGCGTGGTTTTCACTTCACTTCTATTGTTTTTTTCTTTTTTTTTTTAACATAAATACATTTACTCTACTCTCTATTTAAAGGGGAGGTGGGAAGTGAATCAAACCTAAGCACGGAGGTTTGATAAAAAAAACACCGACTGCTGGGCTACTTTCTTGTCCACAATAAAATTTAAATCCACGATCATATAGTCGTTAAACACCACTTTTAACCACTAGACTATATGATTGTTCCCACTTCACTTCTATTGTTAAATCATCATGTTGTAGGATATGAATTCTCACTTGTGACTTATGGTTTAGTTTTTATTTCTAGTATCATAATTATGATTTAGATGCAGAACCTATTAGAAGAATTAATTACTTCGGGTCTTTGTTAAAAAAAAAAATTACTTCGGGTCTTTGTGAAAAAGGGAAAAAAAAAAAACTTCGGGTCTAACATGCAAATTGTTAGCTCTTTAAAGGCAAATCATGTATTTATGGGAAACTTTACGAATTGTCAATAAAGTAGTATTATTTTTCAAAATTTATAATAAATACGTTATATTTTATAAAATTTACTTAAATCGTATAAGGATTAAAAATTTTAGATTAAATTAAAAGAATATAACTATACTTCGAAAATTATCTACTTTATAATATTAAAATTATTCAACCAGAATTCCAATTTTAAGATTAGTTAATTCAACAAGTCTTACATATAAGTTTTATCGTGGTATGATTTGATCAAATTTTGTAAAATATGGTACATTTATTGTAAATCTTAAAAAATTGTGTCTTTGTAACAACTTGCAAAGTTTATAGTGCATATATGATAAGCTCTCTTTAAATAAGGGTTTGCAAAATGTTAAAGGGTTAATTATAATTTAATCTCTGAAAGTTTGCTAGTAGACAATTCAGTCCCTCGATTTTTAATATTATTTTTTTAATCCCTTTATTTTATCGTTAGACATTTTAATTATTTCGTTCCTAAAAATAATTAAGTCTGTATAAAAGCGTGTAAATGACCAATAAAATGGAGAGAACATACTTAAATGGCAAAAATGTCATCTTCAACCTCTAACAATAACCGTAATCAACTTATACACCTACAAGTCTCAACTTCCGATTTCAGCAATGAATAAGGCAATTGAGTATATTTATTAATAATAGTTAAACGTACTCAAAGAACTAATTCTAATAAACAATCCATTAAATAAACATTAAAAAATAATATTTAAATTTTTAACTTGGAAACACAAATACAACTTGAAAAAATAACCAATACCTTTGTTTTATTTTTTACTAATAAAATTTATAACTTTTTATAGCAAAAATTATAATTTTATCTATGCTTTTTTTTTTTTTCTTAACTTACATATATATATATATATATATATATATATATTTAAAATAGATTTTTTTTGCTCCATTTTTATTTTTTATTGAGCATTTTGTCACAGTTAACTTTTAACCAATTTTTCTTTAAGTTTGTCAGCAAATTATAGTATTGCCCTTTGTTTTAGGTTTAGTGAAAAATGTATGGATTAAATTACAATTTTACAAATATTAATTTAAAAAAAAATGAAAACTAATTAAAAGCTCTATTGTAAAGACACTTGCCCACAATAGCCATTTCCACCGCCATCCGACAGCCCCATAGCCGATTATCATCACGGAAAGTGTGCCCGTGAGCTAGCGAACTTCTTCCTCACTGAAAACACCAAGAATGGCAACCTGAAAGCAGACAACTTGTCGAATCGAGATATCTTGTGTCAGATTGATTAACTTTTTAGTAGTTAGTCCTTCTGATAATGGTGTCTCTAACGTAGCTAAGGGTAGTTGCGTTTGGTTTGCTGAAGGATTTTTTTTTTCGGTTGGGGTCAGCATGTAGGACCAAAATGACAATTCAGAGGTAAAATTGCGTTGAAGGCCATGGTAGCACCAAAACCTCCAAATCTTTGATTCTCAGCATTCCAGTCATTATACATCACGATTTAGGTATCAAAAGAGTCATCAGAGAGACACCTAATAATCTGATAGTGTTAGTTCGGTGTTTTGATGGCCAAAATGGCTGAAACGGCTATTGTAGGTGGTTGTTATTTACCTTCATTTTTCTTTCTTCTTTTTCTATTTTTTCAAATTAATATTTGTAAAATTGCAATTTAGTCACAAATTTTCCACTATGCCCAAAATAAAGGATAATATGTCATTTCCCAATAAATTTATAACATTGATTAAAAGTGAGTAGAAGGTTGAAAATGGTCAACCATAGAAACTATGGTAAAAAAAATTTATTTCAAAAAATATAAATACAAAATTATAGATAAAGTAAAAACATGAGGACAAAAAATGTAATTTTTCCTTTTTCATAATCATTGGATATGAGATTATTAGAACATTTCAAATGCAAAAATGGATTGTTGTTATTTTCTTGTCAAAAAAAAAAAAGGAAAGATTGTTTTAAAAATCATCTCCAAATATGAGATCATTAATGCATGCGCCTATTTGATCGTCAAGTTGACGTATTAATAAATATTGTATAGCAGACCTTCTATTTTTAGAGGGTCTATTAAATAATGTTCACATTAATATTAGTATGTGATTTACTACATATTAAATTGTGGGACCAAAAGATAAAAGAAAATAAATAATAGAATATGTTTTATTGGAGAGTAGATGAGTAAGAACTCAAACACTACCAACTTTTCTAAAACCAATTGGTACTAGAAAATGCGCATACCTTAACCTTATAACGTATAACATTCGATTATGACTTGGCCGATCAGACATCTATCCACAGGACAATTGATGAACACATGTTCAATAAAGTAAATTTGAATAAATTTTGGATTACATCATAGATATGTTTTTAACAAATATTTTTCAATTAATTTTAACAAACATTTAATAATTTAAATTTCTATATTTATTCAATAAAATATATTTATGAATAAATTTATTTTAATTATATTTGATATAAATATTTTAGTATTTAATTAAAAATATAATTAAAATTAATTTATATTTAAAAATTATAATAATTAACTAAAATTTTAATTAAATTTAATACAAATATTATAAATAAATTCAAAATTTTTAATTAATTTTTTGAATGGACCCATCTCATTGTAATGAATTTTAAACTTCATCTATTTTTTAACATAATTCCATCTAATTTACATAAATAACTAACTTTCATGTAAGCATTAATCTCTTGAATTGTGGGTTGGAGCTAGCTGAGATAGATAATAATTTTCTCGTGAAGCCAAATGGTGCAGGTTTGATTTCCATCCTCCATATCAGGTGTCTGAATAGTATAACTATGCTTTAAAAAAAAAAAAAAGTCTCTTGAATTTGAGATTAGCAATCTTTGATCATCAACAAACCAGAACTAGATATTTTTGTACTAAAGTGATGTGAAAAGTATAGTGGTGTGCTTTTATTTAATTCTTTTTAAACTAGAGGGTATGAGAGTTGATTTGTCGTAGAGCAGCAATTTACATGTTTGGATTAAAGGCGCGTGTAAAAGGAAACGACCAAACGACAAACAAAAACCCAAAAAGTGCGTGAAATACACACAATTACAAGTGGAAGTTAAAATAGCTCAATTTGGTTGTGTCCACAAGCGGCTCTCACTCTGCATGGAACCGTCCAGGGGAAAAATGACCCTGGTCTCCGGTCCATACCCATTGAAATTATCATATAGCCCTTATTTAACTACTGTGCTTCTCTATCCGGAAAATGACCCTTGTACCCTTTCAGTTCAGGTAGTTCAATATAGTACATATGTTGGACAATAGTAAAGGACCCATGTACGCGTGGACCTTATGTTTTTTTTTGCCAAGTACGCGTGGACCTATTTATGAGTCAATAACAAGTGGGTCACCACATTGATTGGGTGATTTAGGGTAAAAGATTTTGATGATAATGATGGCTAGCTGGCTTGAATGGCTGCTGATCATCGAATCGAACCATCTTCTAAACCGGCGGAAATCAAAATGTTGCATATCGTAAATGAAAAGCCAACTGAACCAATTTAGTCGGATCGTATTAATGAGTTTCACTTCGTAGCTTTATCATCACTAATTTCTCTTTGATACTGTTAGTAATCTTTCTAGTTATAAATAAGATTTTTTATATGAAAAAAATACTTTAAAATTTTTATTTCCAGTTAAAAATTTAAATTTCAAGATATATATTTTTAATATGATCCATCTAATTGGTCTTTATTAATTATTTTAAACTCAAATTCACTAATCTGATATAGTTAATCCAAATTTACTGAGTAGTTATATGGTCTAACTTATATATCATAACACGTTTCAATCATCATCCGTTATGAGATCTTACACTATTGGTGGTCAATAACTTTATGGCGACATTTTTAAAGAGGTTTCGGCGAGCTAGTTTCCCTTGGCATTTTCTACAACTTTCTCCATTGATTTCCAATGGTTTTTTGAACGTAGCACTTGGAAACCATCGACTAGTCATCTCATGACAGAATCATCACCAATTGTCTCATATCATCCCTACAATTTCAAGCAAGCAACATTAGTTTCCCTTGGCATTTTTTAGTTCACTTCTCCAGCAATTTCCAAATGTTTCTTATCCAAAAGGTGAAGCGGTAGTTCTTGAAAACCATTTGTTAGTCATCTCACCACAAAGTCATCATTAATTGCTCGGTTGTCTCTCTCTCCGATCGCACTTGGGTTGTTTATTCTCTCTCTCTCTCTCCTCCCTCTATCTCTCTTGTCGATTGCTCAGTTTGACTGTTGCTTCCTTGCTTCATCGACTTTTGCGACTTCGATATCGGAGGTAATGTTCGCCGATGTTCACGACTTCTCTATTGCGAACATTACTTTCAACTTTTCGGCCACAATAGGAACTATCCACCGAAATTGTACTCATATTTTGATTTCTCATGATAAGATTCTAGATTTGTTATAATCATTTGCATATTTTGGTGCCAAAATTAGAGATAGATATTATGAGTAAAAAATTACACTTTTAATGTTTATTTAGAGGTTGAAGATGATCAAATTATATTTTTGATCCGTTTAATTCATGTGCACAAATAATTTTTTATAAAATTTAAGTGACTAACTGATTTTTTAACTAAAGATAAACAGCATTTTGATGTATTTAACTCTATTTTTTTTTTCTTGTCACTTGAACAAACAGGACCAAGGTATTGGATGTCAGTGACTTGGCATATGAAAAATGATTTAATTAGCGCTTAACATTTGATGCACTAATCGGACAAAATTCGTTTTGTTGGAACTTAGGAGCTATAGAATCAAGTAGTGTTGTAGGAGACGCATACCATTGTTTTAAAATGTATGATCATGCAAAACATCTACGGGTTTGTTAAGAAAAAAAAAACATCTACGGGTTTTATTGAGGATTAAAGGATATATAAATGATGCACCTAACAATCTCATAATAGCCGCATTATTGGAAATTGAATTAATGACCTTTACCTCTAATTTCACTGTTAGATTTTAGATACTACCAATTCTTCTGAAATTAATTAGTCTTAAAAAATGTGGATATTCTATTCTTAAAGTGTATGCTCACACATAGATGTTCACGAGTTCGACTAAGTATCGTGAAATTATTGATGACCCAACAAGTTTAATTCAATTATTTATTAAAATCTTGAACTGATACTTCAATTGAAATTGTTTGGTTCAGTTCAATAAAGAATTATGAAACAACTTACAAAATAGTTGTAAATCACAGAAAAACTAATAAGAAAAACTGAACCCGTGTTATCGTATAAAAATTCATCTGATTTCCAGCCATCAATAACCAAACTCATAATTTTTATTTACCGAAGATTCGGTTTTTCGGTAGAGTCTGTTCTTGGTTAAAAAAACAGGAGAATCTGAGTTACTGAACCATAGGCTTAATAAATTTATACTAGTTTCTTTTTGTCTTTTCAACAAAGAAAACGTGCCAAAATGATATGATTGTTCAAAGGCCTCACGGGTTAAGAACCAAAAAGCTTTACAAACAGAATCAAGAAACACAGGAAAAGATTACAACCTGAGTTTTTTTAATTCTGAAAAACGTATCTAGGGATCTTTCAGAAATCTTCCAGTTCACACGTTTCCAAAGAGTTTCTTGATTTGTCAACTCTTTAGCAGTACTTTCAAGTAATCATACTGGGTGAGGGGGGAAAAAAAAAAAAGAAATAAAATCTATGAGGTAACTAACGTTTTGGATTATTCAAATCCGACGGTAGAGAAACACCAAAAATTTCCACGTCATCAGATAAATTATACTATGGGACCCAGCTTGCCGACATTGAAATGCCAAAGACAGGCTGTTATGTACATTGTGATGTATGTCTAACCACCATTATTATGACACGTGTACTTGTTAACTTGCTAATACTTGGGTTGATGATGATGAGAGAGTCAAAGTGAGAGACCTGGTCAAAGAAAATGTAGAGAAGAATGATATTGCGTGTTCTCCGGTGTCGAAATTTGACTTAGTGGTCAAAATAATCTGCGGTTTGTAAACGAAGATGTGTTGTGTAGGGGATTGGGGTCGCACACACACAATTCACAAGGTGTGTACAAGAAGACAAGAATAGTTTAATTTCCGTACGACCTCTTTGGTTTTGTATTTTTGGTCGGTGCTTGTATAATCTATGAATCTATATTTCTACTCGTACATGAATGATAGTGAAACTAAATATCTAGTTCGTAGTTTATGTGTCGATTAAAATAAAAAGTGTAAATAATTATGTGACCGCTTTTATTTGTAAATGTTCATTTTTAAAAATTATCTCTAATGTAATATTCTTTTATTTTCTTCTTTTTTTTATATCTATAATTTAATGAATAATCAATCACATAACCATTTTAAATTGGACAGTAAGATAAACATTAGTATTAGAGATAAATTTTTTTTAAATTCTTTCCATTTTTCTCACTTATTCATCAAATGAAAGCAATACACCCATGTATTAGAGATGCATAGCATATACAATAGTGAATTCCATTTGGCTTATGTGTCATATAAAATGAAGAGTAAGGAGAATGATATGGATTAATGTTTATCCGTAAAAATTTTGTTTTAAACATTAATTTCCAATGCATCACTTTCCATTTTATTTTTTTTCCCTTTTTCATAGTTATCTTTTAATAAGAAATCATTTACAATCCATAATAATTGTGGGTATTGTCTAGAAGACCGTCTAAAAATAGACTATGAGCTACATAATATCAAGTCTACGTTAGATTCACACTCTAGATACATATTAGTATTGGAGAGTTTCTTTTACATAATGTCTCTATTTTGTCTTACATGGCATATGGATAAGATTAATTCACATTGACATTAGAGATGTTTAGAGCATCTCCAATAATAATGTGGATTTCTTTAATCTACTTTCCACATCAAAAAAATAGTGTAATTTGCTCTCCAATGCAAATGCACATTGAGAATAGAAAGTTGATATGGACTAGACATTATCTAGTATTAGAACTAGGGTAAATAATACTCTCTCAATCTTTATTATTAACCAAAAATAAGTATTTATACATAAAGTTACTTGAAGCAGAATACTAAACTAACCCTTACATTTTCTACTAATTTCTAAAATACCCTTACTCCTATTTTCCTAATATCCCCCTCAAGTTGAACATAACAAAGTGTTCAACTTGCCCATTTTCTACTAATTGAAAAAGAAAGCAACTAAAATATATGTACAATATGTGAAAATCATCACCTTTATACAAATGATAACCAACACCTATTTACAATCATATTTATAATTCAGCCTTTTGATACTAAATGATGAACTTCAATGAATGAACCATGTTATGCCCCTGATAAACATGGAATAAGCCTTCAGAGTATTTGATCTTGACAACCTCTATTGCTGCAACCTTTGAAGCTTGATGTTGTGAGACATTGAAAGAAGTAGGACCTTCTCCTTTACTTGACATAGCTTAATTTAAAGCTCAAAGAACTTATCATAAACTCACAACCAGAAGCAAAACATTGAAAGAAAAGCCTAAGAGAGCAAATCTCAAAGCTGATAAGAGAAATCCATGAAAACACAACAGAAAATTAAATGAATGGATTGACCCAATGATATGAATTAGAATTGAATAAATTGACGCTTCGACTGGTGAACAATGAATCTGAATTGAATGCAGTGATCAACTAATGACAAAACGAACCAAAGAAAAGAATGAATTAATACTTAACCAATGAGAATAAACTGATCAATTGAAGTGGAACAATCAATTGAATGAGTAACTGAAACTCAAATAGAAAAATCTGAAACTCAACTAGTGAATTGAAGTAACATAAAAATATTGATGAATCAACGAAATTGAAGAAATTGACATTGGAAGAAATTGAAGATAGAAATAGCAAAGATTGAAGAAATTATCAAAGAAATATTCTAAAATCTTAATTGAAATTGAAGAGATAAGGGATGAAACCCTAGAATTGATTGAAATCTCTGAAAATATCATTGAACAAATTGAAGAAGAATTGATTACATGAAACGAAATTGAATCATAAGAAGAAATCATCATTAGAAATCAAAATTGAAATTGAAGAAATAAAGCATCAGATCGAATTGAAAGAAAGAAATTGAAATTGAAATTGAATCGGAAAAGATGAAGAGTACAAAAAATGAAGCGTAAATCTAAGAATAGAAATTGATTAAAGAAGAATTTGAAGATCAATTACCAATTATTATAAAGATTTTGAAGAGAAATTGACGAGGGTTAGTCATGAAGCGGAAGAAGAGACCAAAGTTAAGAAGCAAAGAAAGATAACCGTTGGGGAGAGATCCACAAATTGAGCTCTGATACCATATTAGAACTAGGGTAAATAAGACTCTTTCAATCTTTATTATTCACCAAAAATAAGTATTTATACATAAAGTTAATCAAAGTAGAATACTAATCAACTTTCTATTTCTAGAAGGTATTCTAGACAATGTCTAGATTTATAGTGAATTATGATTGGTTTACATATTAAATTATAATTCTAAAATGAAACAAAAAATAAAATAAAAAGTGTTGCATTGGGATAATATTTTAAAATTGAATGCCTACTTATAGGCATTCAACTTCACACTTTCTATTAAATAGTACATATAAACCAATATAAACTAATACAATAAAATAATTCTAGACAATGTCTAGATTTATAGTGAATTGTGATTGGTTTACATATTAAATTATAATTCTAAAATGGAACAAAAAATAAAATAAAAAGTGTTGCATTGGGATAACATTTTAAAATTGAATGCCTACTTATAGGCATTCAACTTCACACTTTCTATTAAATAGTACATATAAACCAATAGAAAGTGTGGCATTGGAAATGCTATTATGTCTACAGTATTTTACCATTATTTTAATTAAAAAAAAAAAATTTCAATATGTAAAGGGTGATTTTAAAAAATTAATTGATTTAAAAATTACACTAGTAACTTATAAAAAGTGGAATTATTGAAATTATAGCTTAAGATGAAATTTTCTTCTACTTTATACCCAATGTGGTTTGAAAAAAATTAAATACATGTCATTCACTTCTTTAATAAACCGAACCAGACTTTTACGCCATTGTAAATTTAAATAAATACATATGTCAAATTTATAGAAAAACTTTTAAGTTGCTGTTCTCCACTTTTACTAATCCAAACAGGCACCAAATAATATTACATTAAGTATTTAATTTTTTCCAAACAAAAAAGTATTTAATTTTTTTTTTTTATGATTAATATGTAATGTTTATATATATATATATATATATTTTTTTTTTTTTTCCCCAAAAGATATGCTATTATATTATATTAATGAAGTCCATACAAAGCTCTAAATTGCTTATGGACATTACAAAGAAAACCTGGACGTAGGCATTATGTATAGAGCAAAATTGTTACATCTCTTTGGAACATAAAGAAAACTACGGAGTTCTAAATCTTCAGACATGCAAAATAGAGGACAAAATAGGTTTAAGCTTCCGAGGCATTTCAGCCCTTCTAGTAATGGCATCAAATCAATTACTCCCTTCGCATCACTTTCTACTATAACCCTTCTTCCTTGCCATATCAACAGCTAGCTGAACACCAACAGCCTCCAGGACAGCGACATGATTAGAGTATTCAAGTTTGCTAACAAGCCAATCTATAGAGCTTTCTACAACCACATTTTTTGCACCTTGTCTCCACGTAGTAGCATTCGGTATTAATTTTCATTAAATAATTTGGTGGAGACCAACCCTTTATCTGAGAAATATTAGTAGTAACATATGGACTCATCTCGTGCCACATTATCATCCCATCCCAACAAAATTTATAAATTCTTGGTCTTGCTCTCAATAGCTTTGAAAACAACATCCATTGGAGAAGGTAGATTTCCTATAACATGATAAGAAAGTAGCAAACCCAAGTACTCTATCAGTACCTCCCCAGTAATGTCTATAATTATATGTTTAATATTTATAATATACAATTTACTAATCTAGTAAACTTTTTCTTATTCTTGAAAGTAGGGCTTTGAAAATTAGTAATTTTTTTAGTGGCTTGTAAGGCATAGCATTAGATTAAAAATAGACAAGCTACTAAATATAGCTTTGTCAAAGAAAAAGCTACTCTATGTAGGCTTTTTATATGACAAAAAACTTGTTCTAAAGTATTCTTACTTTTAATAATTGAATGTGAAAAAAGGTATTAGAAAATCTATAACATGATGAACAAGCCATCCCGTGACCTTTGTCAACTGTTATTTAATTTTCATTCCTTGATTAAACAATGTTTATATGGTTTAATTAATTTTTCATTCTTTAATTAGACATACATAACCCCTAGAGGTATGCTAGAATCTGATATTTTGGACTGCTGTTGTGTACTGTAATAATTTTTTAAGTAAAATTAAATCGCTAAACAATTATTATTTTTTGTCATTTCGTAATGTATTTTTAGGACAAATTTTAGCATTTTATATGACATCTTATAAAAAAATAATCTTCTTGATTTTAAAATTTCCCATTTTAACATTTTATAAAACTACTTCTAACAGTTATACTTACTAAAAAAAAAAAATTAAAAAATTTTCATTAAGTCATTTGTCCATCAATCAAATAGCAAATGTTGCCTTTGCCCAAAAAAAGAAATGCAAATGTTACCATCCTTGGATTCATAAAACATATAAGCAAGAACATTTAGGTTGGATTGGGCTCAAGTCCAGGTTAAGAGTCCAAAGCTGGTTCTTTTTACCAATTCTGCAACCAATTATGACTTACCAAAAATGACTTGATTTCATTTCAACATTCTTTATCATAATTGAGGAAGAAATGTAATGAAATAAGAAACTCATCAAAACCAATTCCTAAAATGTAGACATATTTCTGGTGACTGGTTGCAATTTTGGGATGAACTGAATGCCAATTTAAATTCCATAATCATCGAAAAGCCGACAAATTTATTCATCAATTGTCCTGCATGAAATGGACTGTATCTACATACCTTCAATTCCCAAGTCTAAAACCATTTACATGGGATATGAGAAGAATAGGTTTCACTTCAAGTTAGCAATTAGTTTCCTTTTCTTGAAAAATGAGTATGGAAATTTAAATTGTTCACTAGTTGTTGCTGAACTTACCTTTCTAATCTATGTCAAACCATTTTTTATTCTTTTACCATGTATTTTGCTTTCTACAATTTGATAAATCTAAGGAAAATTGCAAGTTTTTAAGTCTATGGAGTCTTCTGAACTTGAGATGTTGGAACTCTTTGGACTATGCTTCCCATTCGGTGAATTAACTCTTGGAATGATGGTCGATGTTCAGGATCACTGCTTGTTTTAATCGAAATTAAACATTTAGTTTCAATCATTTAACAACTTCTCATATCAAACTAAATAATGATAATAAAATGATTGGATTAGCACGAAACAGAAAGTACCTTCGCCAACAATCACGAATAATGGAAGCTACTTGAGGATCAAGGTCTTCTGGTAACTCTAGTCTTCTATCCATAAAGCCTACAACTCCTACAACCTGTTAAGTGAAAGATCTTTAGTGAAAATCTGCAGATATTGAAGAAGTGAATTCGACAATATCTATACAATATTAAGTCAAAAGGAAGATAGACCTGTATAGAATTCAAATTGTTCCATGGAATGGATACAGTCATGAGTTCCCATAGGATGACGCCGAAGCTGAACACATCAGACCTGTTATAATGCAAGGAAGGCTAGTCACAAAACAAAATTGGAAAAAATTTAATGAGCCATAAAAGAAAATGGCATCATTTGAGAATGATGTTTAGTTGTTTAATGCAATTACTTTTCATTCGAAGGTTCGTTCCGGAGCACTTCAGGAGCCATCCATTGAGGCTGCATGAAGAAAAATAAAGTTAAAAGTGGAGTATAGGCAGGTCATTCCTGACAATTTCAAACAAATATTTGCACCATATTTAGCTAGGAACTGAAAATTTCACTAATGGAGAAAGGAGGATCATTACAGTTCCTCTTCCAGATTTTGCTGTTATGAAAGTTGCATTCTTCCACCTTGACAGACCAAAGTCACCAACCTGACCAATACATTAGATGACCTCGTAAGTAACTTCTAAAGATGATAATTGTGCTTATATAGATGGGAAGGGTTGAGGTGTTACCTTGACAGTCCAATTTCTGTCAACAAGAAGGTTAGAAGATTTCAAGTCTCTGTGCACTATTGGTGGATTTCTGTGATGCAAATAATTCATTCCTCTCGCCTGCAATGGAAGTATAGAGAGTGGGACTTTGAGACTTTACTAACTCAGGTATCATCGCTCATGCTTATAAAATGACACAAAAAGACAATCCAAGAACAATAGTGACGTGAGCACAGTTAACATACAACATCAAGGGCCATCCTCATTCGCCGTCTGATGTCCAAGGTCTGATTGTTTTTGTGTAATGTTTTGAAAAGGCTTCCCCTAGCATAAGAATGGAATCAATTTGAGATAAAGTTGCTCCTCAGTGATATGTAAAAGAGCAAGCAGAGGTAAATAAGCAAAAACATACAAGAAACAGGTGCAATGCAAGTGACTATTTATTGAACCACCAATTCTAGGTGAAATTTAGCGCTTCTAATCAACATATAATTACCTGGGCATGAATTCTGTGACAATGGCAAGTCGTTCTGGTGAATATACTGCTCCCATGAATAGCAATACGTTTGGATGTCTAAGTCTCTTCATTATATCAATCTATAGTAATATGATCCAGAAATCAGGTACAACTTCAACAAATGATAATTATTAATTACAACTACTGAAACCTGAATCTTAGGTACCTCTTTTTTGTAGTCTTGTAGAGTTTCTTCTTTGTATTGATTCCCAAAATAAAGCTTTACTGCAATATCCTGATGAATAAAAACCAATTCAAGTCAACATTAATTCAAGTTCAGAAGTCAGAAGTACAACTTAGTAGACTTTGTTAAGTTAGCCATTTACTGATCCATTCCAGATTCCACGGTAGACTATAGCATATGAACCTGTGCGTAAAAAGAGGAGGAGAAAATTAGAAGAATAGTTTGCATTTAATCTTTTGTTAAAAGGTAAATGTATACACAAATTGTAAGATATTTATAAAATATACTAGACGAGTGATGCAAATTAGATGAATAGAAAAAGGAAAAAAATCTGGAAAGCTCTTCTGATAATATTGTCAAAACCTGCCATTACATACTAAGAGAAAATGTTTCTAATAAACACCGAATATACTGTTACAGTTCTTATGTGCATTCTAGCAATCGTCTTCAGAATCTGGTAGGAGTCTTCACATCTACAAATGCCAAATCTTCATTTCTCATGTACTCATCTATAAACATGGGCCTGTTTGGGCATGATGCATGATAGAAGGCTGAAAAATATTTGGTGCACAATGCTATACAGTTAGATTGAAATTTTTTTGTAGTTTACCTTGCCCAACCTCCTCCCCCAGCTGTAGGTCTTCCCATTGAATCTCACATTCTACCAAAGCATTTGACCCTTTACCCTCTCGACATGGTGAACTTCCAAGGCTGCCAGAGCTCTCCCCTACACCTGATGACCGTTTACCATCTGGTTGTCTATGGACTTCCTCTTCTGTTTCTGTGTTTTCAGGGTCCAAGTCATTCACATCTTTTCGATAAGTCGGCAATGGGTCTCCCACTTTAGCTTGCCCAAAACATTCGTCACATTTCATCAAAGAGGCGTGAAACCTCTCTTCAAAAGGTTTTGGACTTCTGCTTGCATTTTCATTTGAATCTTCACATGACAAATTTCTTTGGTTTGTAATTTCTCCCTTGCAGTCTGTACCAATTGTGCAGCGGTAAGAGCTTGATGGCTCTGAGCCTCTAACTTTATTAGTATGATTTGCTGCTTCATTTCTAACATTTGTATCAATCAGGTCATTTTCTCGATCCTTATCACCACTGCTGATTCCTCCAATATGCAACTTTGCTAACACCTTAGCTGCCTGACTCATTTCAACAAAAAAGTTCAGAAAAATGCTACCAAATACAGAGAAAGCTTATGAATTTAAATAGGAACAATGGCAACCAATAGCATAATCTTTCTACTACTCAGGGAAATTTAGTACATTTTGAAAATTATATTTTTAACTTTTTACTCAACCAATGTACTGTGCATACTTTGTTGTGATAAACCGTCAAAATGTGAATATGCAGACTGGTAGAACCAGAAAACATCTTGCAATTATAGGCAGGATTTTATAATTTAACTCATTGCCAATGTCCCTTACCTCTGAACTGTCATATGATTATTGATCGAATAAAAGGCGTGGTAGACTAACTGATTCAAGAACCATATTATGTTGAAGTAGTGCAGTTATATTATATAGCTGGGGCAACATTGAAAAAACTAGCATGAATTCATAAGATCCTTTCAAATGTTTAATCCCTAATGCGAAGTTAGAACATAATTTTGTCAATAACAAAATGTCATCTTATTTGTACATATAACAGATTACTAAAGCAAGGTTTAGGCACAGCTTAAGAGAATTAAAACTTACTAATACACCTGGTGACGCCAACTTCACCTCCTCAGCTTTTGTAGCAGCATGTTCTTTGGGATTGGAATTCTCACATGAATCATCACCGTGCTTCCGCAGTAGTCTCGAGGCCTAGTCAATTAAACAATGCAAGTGCATAAATCCTCAGAGTGAAAATAACAGAAATGAAAAGCTAGGAAAATTGTGTAACAATATAATACATAAGCACCAGATTGGAAACTGACGATGCAATCTGAGGCACCGGTGCAATAGGTGGGCGCGAATTCCATTGAATCTTTTTCAAGTTTATCCTTGGTACTCTACCCCGATCTTGATGAGTTCTCTGATTTTCCGAATTCGCATGATTAACTACAGATGCATCACTTGAGACAGAGACAATACCAGCAAGCCTTCCATCCTCATAAAATGGGCTCTTCGTGACCATTGCCATAAAAATTTCTCCAGACCTTTTCTTAAAAGGAAACTGACCTGACCATGATTGTCCAAAATTCAATCTTTCTACAATATTTCTGAAAGGTGCGTAGTATTCTTCAGCTACAAGGACCTCAACCTCGCTTTGTCCAAGAACTTCATGATCCTTCCACCCATATAGATTCTCAGCAGAATGATTCCTGTTAAGGAATCAAAAAGCTGATAAAATAAATAAAAATGTAACCCCAAAAAAGAAATCCAATTCATAATCAGGCATATGATGTGGTGGGCCAATCAATCATCAATACTGCTATGTTGTACCAATATACTAGTCTACATTACATTAATTATAAGCTAAGAAATTAGCAACCCCAGGCTCATCAAACTGACGCTGACTGGTCTAAAACTATCCATCCAATCCATGCACATCTAGTTGAAGAAAAAAAATCATTTGCAAAGAGCCGCCATTGTGGCATTTCGTCAAACACATTTACAATTTTTCTTTTTCATTGGACAGGAAAATTGCTAAGCCATTCGTTTCTTTTTTTACTACCTAGAATGGTGACAAGGATCCTAAGCATTTGTCAGATACATTCCAGCATTAATTATTTCCTTACAGGCAAGTTGCTCATCTTCTATCTAGAAAAACTGAATACCTCACGCCATTGAAGGACTCACTGAACAAAAAATTACTATCACAAGTATTAAATATAAAAATCAGCGAGCAATATATTATTATGATAATGATTTTTTACTGGTGCTCCTCTTCAATTTTTTTTTTTAAAATTTTTTTTCAAATCAAGTGTTTTAATTAGTGGCTTACAGTTTAGAAAATTATAATCTTTATTATCAATTTCAAAAAAAATAAAAAAAAGGGTTCTAATCATTTTTCGTAAAATATGATAATGAGGAATTAAATAAATATCGTAAAGTGAGACCCACAGCAATTAATCTCAGAACTGTGTTATACAATTTATAACTGGATTTTAAAAAAAAAAAAATTTAAAAAAAAAAATTTAAGTGGCAGGAGCACCAGGTGCGGCCTGTTCATATAATTATAGTATTAATGTTAAATCCAAATAAATACACATTTCAAAAACTTCAAATTCTCATTTATGTACAAGAATTTTAAAAATGGTAGTATAGTACTATTTTATTTAACGTCATTCAAATTTCAAAGTGCTAATTATGTTCAAAAAAGAAATTTTAAGAAGAAAATCATTAGCAAAGTTGAACTAAACTACCATAAAAAATTCCTGAACAAGCAAAAAATAAAAACGAAATTAAAAAATAGCCAGTCTAAATGCATTAACATACCAATATATGATCTCTCCGGAGGTAGTACACACATGAACAGCATGTCCTATTGACTCTAACACTTTCTTGTAAGGACTCCCCGCCGAGAAGAAACCAGGAACACATGCCAAATCGGAATCTGAAGTCACTTCATCGGAATCAGGTTTCACAATCACTGTACTATTACTATTTTTATTATTCTTCTTCTTCTCTTCTACAAGTTCTGTAAGTTCTTCTTTCAGCTGTGCATGATTCGCTTCTAGACTCAGACACCGATCCGCCAAGACTCTGTATAGACTCTGCCGCCCTGACTCGTCGTCTCCTTCCATTTCTCCACCGTTGCCGGGAAAGAGTATGATATGAAATTGTGGTGCGAGGCGCTTGCTAGGATAATAATAGTAGTTTATTTGCGAAGATGGTCGCTATAGGCTATATATTGGTTATATTTTACTGTTTATTTTTTTTCACAATTTTGGAATCTTGAGACTAAAGGTGTTTGCCACGTATCATATTGCCGGCAAGAGGAAGCTATCAAGTGTGGACAGGTGTAACATTGGAAAAGCAGCCTGCAGAGAATCCAACTGATGACACAGAAGCCACGTCTTGCTATTGGTTGATCCGGAGTTATTCCTGATCGTAGGGCAGCAAATGCCCCATTTCCAAGTGATACTATTTCATTTTTAAATTTCTAAATTAGGGTTGCAAATGCAATCGAGTCCATGTCCCAAAATCTCAAACTCCACTAGTTTAGTTATGGAGTTAAATATTTTTTAGTAGCTCACCAGCGATTTCATTTGTTTTATTTTAAATGGATATATTAAAATTGCAAGGATTAGTAGTTAATTACAAATATGTAATTTAAGTAACATTGATTGATTATTGTTATGTTATAATAAATAAAAAATCCTCAATAAAAACATGATTTTGTATAAATTTTGGATGAAAATAAAATTAAACAAACTTTCAACTTGTTTAATTATTGAATCAGCTTATTTAATTTTAATCTGTCTGAATTTCTAATAGTAAGTGAGCGCTTTAACTCTGACACATTTGCATGCTAACAAATATAATTTGGTTAGTCTTCACACTTTTATAAAAAAAATTAGCATGTATACATGATATATGGAGAAAAGATGATAATGGCAAGTTTTTATTTTTAACAATCCAAATTTGATAATTTAATTTGAGATGCTACATATGAACAAATATACAAGTATAAAAGAAATAAACAATCCAAATAATTATGTACATAATCCATATTTAAGTTAAATTTTTTTACAAGATATATTTTGGGATTATTGTAGTAAATAGCACAATTTATAGTCTAATTTTAAGTAAATAACACATATTTATAAAATAGCACAATATATTTCATAATAAGGAAAATAGATTTTTATTTACTACTAAAAAAAATTTAAGAATATGAGAAAATATTAGAAAATACGAGAAAATATATTCTTATATTTCTTTATAATAATAAAAATACTATTTTACTAGTTTTGAAACATATATACTATTTTATTAAAAAGTAATTTTTCTATATGCTATTTATTAAAATCATCCTATATTTTGAATAAGATGAGTTGAGACTATGATGCAAGTTATTCATTGGCTCAATTCAATGTTAACGGTGGATTATTTTCTTATGTGTGCCATAGTGTGACGTTAACCAATCAATAGTACCGTATAAGAGAGATTTCTTTCTTCCATATATTTTAATGGGAAAACATTATTTGGTAGATTAATTGCTGTTAATAAGATTGATTATGGTACACTCATTCATTTAAAATGTTATTAGTTAGTTTATATGTCAAAAAAAAAAAATTTTTTTTTTCTTAGTTCATAAAACTATTATAATACCAATAAAAAAAAACAATAATAACGCAGAATTTTAGATCCAATCAACGATCCAAATTGAATTAAGTTAAAACTTGAATATATATAGTTGTCAATTCAATTCCAGTCAAATATATATATATATAATTCGGTTTAAAAATAAATTTTAAAAGTAAATCAAATCAAACCAGAAATACCCCTTGTAGTTGAGTGTGAACAAGAACAGTAAAAATTAGGAGATTTTTATTTTGTGGTTTGAATTTAGTTTCGGAAATGGACTATGATTTGAAGAGGTTATTAATAAACTTTAAAAAAATAAGAAGAAGCCGCCATTGTTTTGTGTCTGAAATAACAAAAATTGGGAGATGGAGTTAGGTCGCTTACACTCAACTTTTATTTATATTCAATCACCATCATTTTGCAACTTGCCAACTTGGCTTTAGTCAAATGCAACCCATAGTAATCTTCTGCACTCGTTACCATAATTCTCTTCGTGGTTCCTTTCATCTCAACCAGCCAGTTTTGTATGCTCATTGTAACTATCATATTGCATAATATTTAGTAGTAGTTGTTGGATTGATGCAATGTACTAAGATTAATGGATTTTACAAAATGCATTTATATTTCTAATAACCTATTCTTCCTTTGATTTACTATACCTTCTGGTGTATTGGAAAAAATGAAAATGCCAACATTCATGTAAAAATAATTTTAATATTTTTGTGTGTTTTTTCACTTAACCCTTCAATTTTCATATACCAAATCATGAAAGCAGAATACTCAAGATTCAAGTCGAACAAAGAGTTATAAAATTCTCGTAGTAATTGAATTTTAACGTATCTACATTTTTAAAACTCGAACACGAAATATTTGGTTGATTTAAAGCAAATTACCACCTAATTGATATATTGGGTCCATTGTAGATCAACTTTTTATTTATACTTTTGTTTGTACATAACTTTTATATGCTTCCATGTTAAGATAGTGTAGCAAGTACATTTGGGACTTAATTTATAAATTAGAGTTCAGATTCTAACTTCCAATATATTTGTATACATAATATTATAGTATTATTTTCATTTTCCAATACTACTCTAAGAACGGTAATGTTTCAAGTCTTGGAGTGTACCCGCTTGGGAAGAAAATGTTGGTGCACCCTAAAACTTATATCGATGCTCTTTTAAGAATCCATAACAAAAAAAAAAAAAAAGAGCTACTACCTCTATCTTTTTCAATTTCTTACATTTTTTTTCCACCAATATCAAGTTAATCAATTTTTCACTAATATCAAAGAAAAAATAATAAAAAAAAATTATCAACTTTTGATAAAATTTATTATAAAAAAAAATATAAAGAATTGAAAAATACAGCTATAAAAGGAAATATAAAGAAATTAAAAAAAAACATAAGTAGTATTTTGAAATATTTTGTATGGTGTCGTGATGGTTGTATTTGAGGTTTTGGTTTGAATCTTTCAGCTAGATGCTCTGGTATATGGTATAGTTGAAAGTTTGTAATAATGAACCCGATGAATGCCAATGGAAATCAATATCTTTTGTTTAAAAAAAAAATAGGGCAAAGCATGGTTGAGGACGTCACCACATGGCCAAATAAATGGACCTACACTTAAACTTTACATCATGATTCTCATGTATTTTATTTAGCTTTTGAGACATGATGTTCCAGTTCCCATCTCTAAAACTGCCAACCGTACTTTTCCACTTCATTATAGAAATATTTTACCAACGGATTTTATTTTAATATTATTCAAAATATACTCTCTTTCATACACAACCACAAGATTTACTAACAAAAAAAAAAAAATCTTTTCCCTCAAATTTCTTCATTTACCCTTAATTCTTTCCAACTCTCAGTACAGTGGGGAATACAGGGATTCATAAGCGACTAAATATAATCCAAAAAATACCATAAACATTGACAAAAACAGAGAAAAGCACACTGAAAATAAAATTCTACAAATCAAACAATTTTTGTTATTGTCAACAGGTTTCCTCATATGAATCTCTCATATTCCAAACATATAGAGGCCCAAACTCACATATTTTCAGTGGTAAAAAGATCCTCACCTTAACTGTGCTTGGACATGTTTGTCACTTAAGCTTTTCAATTTTATTATTCATTTCAATTACCATATTTTTTAATTTAACATTTTTATCATTAAGTATTTATTTTTATACATGTTTTTCATTTCTAAATATTTCTTACACCTAGGAATGGTTTCATAAAACAAGTTAACCATTTCAACATCACATTTATGCAAAGGCACATCATCATAATCATCAACTAGGGGCGTGCATCGGTCGGGGCCCGACCCGAACCCAAAAATATTCATTTTTTACAATCCGAACCGACCCTAATAATATTTCGGGGCACGACCCTATTAATCCGAAAATTTCGAGCCCCGACCCTATATATCCGAAAACCCCAAATTTATTTATCCAAAACTAGTTATTTTTATTTTGTTCTTCTTCCTGTCAAATATTAATAATATGTATTTTGTATATTATCACCATTTTATCTTATGAAAGAAATAACAACAACAACAACAACAAAAAGCCTTAGTCCCAAACAAGTTGGGGTCGGCTGTATGGATCCTCTAACGGTTAAGCTCTTTAAACAGATATTAAAGAAGAAAGCATAATAAATACAAGAGCATTCAACACTATCCTTAGGCATTATCCACGACATGGATTTTATGTCTCCATTCAAGCCTGTTATGAATCAATCCCAAACAAGAGGGGAACAATAATAAACAAATGCAACAAATTAGAAAATCTTGAACAGAAAACTAGCATTTTGTATGTCATAGTTCAAGCCATTTAATTTCAAAACCATCAACAAATAGACAACAACTACAACAACAAATTAAGAAAAGCAACAGTGAACAAGCACAACACCTCTCTAACTAAGGAGCTACCAGACAATAAAACAATCTAGTGTCTTTAACTAAGATTGCACATATTCACA